>JACN01022205.1:0-29987 GCA_000787155.1 Scartelaos histophorus
TTCTAGGCCAAAATCAGCCTGTAAATATATATTTTTTTACATCCAATTAAAGGCCCAACCCAGATATTGGCTTAATCAATATCATGGAACCGATACCTGATCCAGGAAATGTATCAGTATCATATCAGTGCGTCCCTAATGGATACAAATAATATGAATAATGTGATTTGTAAAATTCAACATATTTTTCACATTTATCTGTACAAAGACTGCACTTACTTTTTGCCCAAAATCCTCCACACAAAACCTACATTTGCAATCCAGCACTGTAATTCTCAAAATTCACTCATCTTATTATCACTTTCCACCATCTAAAAAATAAAATAATATTCATCATAATGTGTTGAGATAAGTCCATCAGTATCAAATAGACCCCTACAGTCTCTCACACAGAGCATCAAAAGATTGTAATTATTGCCACTGATTCACAACGTCTTACCTCTGTGATACTATTGCTTTGAGTTTTTCTTTTCCAATGCAGCATTAGATAGACTTGAAAGTGAACTTTGATGGTGCGATTTGATGTATTGTTTAAGCCTAGACTCCATCTCTTTGACAGACTGAGGAGTAAAGCCACACAGATTTATTTCTCCTCTTTCAAATATAATAAGACGACTCTTTTCTAAGCTTTCATTTCAGCACAGGCTGTTTTAGTGAATGTAAATACGTAGGGAGACTAATGAGTATGTATGGCTTTGATTGCACTTTTAAGCCAGATCACAAAAATAAATTAAGGTATTGTTAGATTTACGAGAACCATCGGAATGTTTTCACTCATTGAAGACAGAGAAAGTTAAACTAGGATCTCTGATTATTTTATTTATTTATTGTTTTATACAAATATTGTTACTACTTTAAAGCTTAATGGGCCCATATTACACTACTTTCTGATCTATGATCTTATTTCCTCATCAAACGTTGTGTAGATTTCATTGACACATGTTTAACACATAAACTGCATATTTAAGTTGAGTTCTTCTTCAAGTGGAAAAAAATAAAACTGTTCCACCTTGTGATGTCATGTGGTAATACAGATAGTGCTTCACTATGGTTTTCAACTCCGTACACTTTCACCAGAATTATTTAGATAATTTCAGTCCTGAAATATTTAATCTCTACTGAACTAAAGGTAAAAGGAAACTTGAAAACTACCTCTTCATGACATCACAAGGTTTAACAGAGGATTTCGAGCTTTAGAGATGTGGACATACTAACAATTAATAGTTACTCAGGCATGTCTACATGAAACAAAACACAACTCAACAAGTACATTGTGGGTAATTTATAGGACCTTTAAATCTTAAATGTCTAACATAAACATATTTTTTTTTAAATATTATGTGATGGATTTCTAGTTTATGTCTAGAAAACAGTATGAAAAATTCCTGAATAATTATGAACCTATAAGGTGCACGCAATTGATCACACGAAATGTTTCAGTCTCTTTTGACGTCCATACTCAATAATAATAATAATAATCCAGTTTTGCTTTCAAACCTCTATTTCCTGTTGGAGTGTGCAGGCTGTAATTTTATATTAAAAAAAAAAAAGCTTTCATACCATCCACCCTGAGTATGAGCGGAGTGGGCGGGCCTTGGACACTGGTCTTGGTGACCGTGTTGGTGACCACGCAGGTGTAGTTGCCCACGTCGGACGGCTCCACTTTGGCGATGTACAGGTTCCCCGTCTTCTGCGACACGAAGCGCCGCGTATCCTGGGTAACGAAGGAGGGGTAGTGGTTGAAGATCCAAGTGAAGGTAAGCTCTGTAAACACGGCAGAAATACACCGGGTCAGTCCAGTCCATGGTCTGTATTCACGTGCCACTTAAAGCCATCTAAGTGAACGTGTTTGAATAAGTGCACCATCACTTGAGTGTGAATAGAGATGCCTATGGGGATAAAGCAATTAGTGGTCTGGAGTGAGTGCCAGCCGGCGATGATTAAAAACACAATTTATAATTAAACACCGATTACTCTTACCCACCGCTGGACTCAATAGATGCCCTCAATAACTATTTCAGTGATTTCAGTGATGGAGCAGTAAGGGTGGAAGGAGAATGATGCCTCTGAAGGGTTTCTGAAGATGCAAATGTTACTATAGAAACGGGGAAAATGAAGAACCATAAATACTGTCGGGAAATATAGGCCTAATCAATTTGCGATGTAGCCTATACTCTTGTAGTCAGATGTGTGTTCAAAGTTCCACATACGCCACATCAAAACTGGGATTAAATTGCAAAGACAAAACTAAACCTGGACTAGACCAGAACTATACCTAGACTAGAACAGGTCTAAACCAAGTCAATATTAGGACTAAACTGGATTCCAACCAGTCCAATAATCAGGAAGTGTGGATTAGTTTGCTGGTTGTTGTTAGCTGTACCCACACAACAAAACTCCACCCTCGTCTCTGAGAATTTAAAAAGCACTTAAAAACTTGTTGGTGAGAGTAATTAAGATATTCGGAATGAAAAAAAATAAATAAAAATCACGTACAGTGTCTTGTGTATCAGAAGGAGAAACCAATATATAAAAATTACATTTATTGCACAAACATATTAGTATTGTTAATAAAAGAATACACATATAATACATTAAAAGATTTAGCTTTCCAGACAAGAGGTGGGAGCAGGGGAGCAGAAGAACTTGCAGACAAAAGCAGTAAGTGGTCGGCCTAACTTTCTCACAATGGGATAGAAGTTAGTTTGCTCCAATGCACTAAACTTTTAAATGAGCCATAGATAATACATTTAGGACTAGATGCAGTGGCATAATACCCATTTTCAATATAGAAAGCCCAGTATTCGATTCATCACGGGGATAACAAGCTTTTGGCAAACTCTATGCTGAGAAGCAAATGGAGTGTGGCGAGAGAGTTTAGCACTAACAATCAGCAAGATTATAAGAAAAGGAATGATAGTGTTTTGACATATTGACACAAGGATAGATTGCCCTGGACCATATTGCATCCCTGTCCCAAAAGCAATCTTGGCCGATGGTAAAAACTTGTCTAAACGATGAGTCGGCACTACAGTGGAGAGAATAATTGAAACGTGAGTTGGACTATGATCCTGAGTCTCTACGCTTTTGGATGCCACAGAGTCAAAGACGTTATAGATCTGCAGGCCTGCACTATTAGAGGAGGTCAGAATAGACCAAAAATGTACTACTTTAATATGCAATCGCTCAAAGGGTCTGTACCAGATCTTTCTCTTGTATTTGAGCCACATTTGTCTTGCCCCAGTACAGTTATATTTTGTAAACAGATCCTGAAGCTGTCGAGTGCTGTCCGCTTCTAATTATAAAGCATTTCATTGCCTGATAACAGGAAGAGGGCATTAGCATGCTAGTAATTAGCTTTATTATGACAGCAAAACTCAAAAACTCAAAACTGGTCTATGAAAGTTGTACAAAGCATTTCTAAACTCATTGTAGCAGTCATTGTAATTAGGAAGCTTGGTTTGCAAAAGATAAAAGGGATAAGTTTGGACCACTGCAAACCATTTGAAATGAATCATAAGATGATGTTGCCTGACAAAGAGACAGAGACAGGGATACTTGAGAGATACTTTAGCAGGACTGGCCAGGGTCAGGTAGGGTCAGCAGTGTCCAGGGGGAGCCAGGTGAACACCACAGGAAAGGCCTCACTAAATATCAATTAATTCACTAATTCTGGTAGTTCCAAAGAATAGGTCACAAGAAAAATGAGAAAGAGGCAAGCATTAGATAAGATGAGGTCTAAGAAAAACATTTGTTCTACTTGTTTTATGCTGTCAACATAAATCACTCAAGACTTTTTCACAGTATGAAAGTGAACATAACATATAGAGCAGTAACCAAATTGGAGCAATAACAATGAAATGTTTAATGAATATGTATTATGCTACCTTTTTTAATTAATGTTTTTGTTAGCCCAAAACATTTGTAGTGTATTATCATATATTATTATAATTATACTTTGACATAAATTATCACAATTTAAAAGATGCCATTACATATCTGTAAATGGAGAACATTTCATTTTTCTGAGTTTTGTTACTTCATAATAAAATTACAAGTCAAGTGAAAGTAAAAAAAAAAAAGAAGTGTGACAAAACTCCTCAGAGAAGAACAATTTCTTGTAAAAGGTTATCCAGGTTATTGTAACTGAGTAGCTGTAAATGCACTGCACCGCTGGATCCAATAAGAGTTGAATATTGAAAGCTGGAGTGTGCGTGTTCTTTGGCACTTGCAGGGCTGTTATTGTCAGAGCAGGTGTGTGACTGAGGAGTCATTGTGACCCTGAGATCCTCCCCGTTCACTATGAGCCACAATCGCACCCGTCGCTCTAATTCTTTTACCACATCTGCTCCCGCCGCCTCCGTCATGATTGTGCTTTCATACTCATCTTGGACCCAGTCATGTTTGTAATTATATATTTCGATTATATGGAAATTGAACAATAAAATCAGATATGAGTCGTTCTCAATAATAGGCTTCTCACTTTTCCCTAAACGTATTATGAGGAAGAACATAATGACAATTTTGTATATCGCTCTGAAATATTTGAGGTAGTTTTATTTTGGACAGCAGAAAACAGAAGCTAATGCTTGTAATCGTCAACAATATTTTTAAAAACCAAATGTCACTTGTAATGTGTTTTAAATTAGCACTCTCCCATTCAGGATTTGGTAAAAATGCAAAAATTATACTATCAGTTTTAGCAGACAGCCAATGACTGTTCTATGATATTCATAATCATATTCTGAAAGTTTTATTGTCAGTGAATTAACTAGGAATCTGTTTCAGCAATATTCTACAACACAAAACAAACTCTACAAGTACCATTAAAGGTTTTTTATTGTGCAAATTGACTCTTGTGAGATTTTAGCCATGTTATAATGCTGTTATCTCATCAAAAACATCTTGAATTGTGTTTTATTTCATTCACACATGTTTCAGTAACTCTTTATTATTAGTCTGTCTGCATCTCCTAAGCTCAAAATGCATCGTTCCACCTGGTGAGGTTTTCAAATGAACCATTTCTTTTACCTTTCGTTCAGTAGCGATTGGCAATTCCTGGGTGGAGAAGAACAGTAGAGTGAGTGGAGCACTTTCTGTATTACCTCATGACATCAAAGTGGAACAGAGTGTTTTCTTTTTTGAGAGAAGATCATTGCCTAAACATGTGTGAATGAAACATACACAACTCCAGGTATGTTTGCGATGAGGAACCACATTATGACAGAGATATGGGCACTTTAAAGTACTTGTTTGTACTGCTATTAAATCCTGACATAGCAGTTTTTACAATCCATGTAGTCACGAGCCACAGCCCACTCTGGGAGGTGCAAGTAATACCCCCTCTCCCCTAAATAATAAATCCAGGCTTTGCTCCTAACAGCTATATGTATTTTTAATGTATTTTTAAAAGTATATCTTCCAAAGGTGCAGAGTGCAACAAAGTGGAACAACAGCAAATAAGAGGTTACTAATAGATTAGTAAAAGATTTATGGTGGGAATTAGGAAGCAGGAAATAGGAAGTGGGGAAGCCGTGGCTGTCTGCGATGATTTGACTTAAGAGCTCTTTGCGGATAAGCAGTAATGGAATAATGCAATGGTGAGTGACAGTGAGTGGCACATTTTCATTGTGGTTCCATTTAGCTCCTGTATAATGAACAGGCAGCATCAATCCCCTCTTAATGATCTGAGCAGAGCAGAGAAATAAAACATGACAGGCCAAGGACAGCAACACAACACACCTCTCCACTCAAGAAGAGAGAGTCTGCAAACTTTGGATTGAAAATGAACATTACAGACTTTGAATGGTGCGAATGTATTTGTGTTACATTTTAGAATCAGAAAGTTCAGAAATGAACATTACAGACTTTGAATGGAAATGTATTTGTGTTACATTTTAGAATCAGAAAGTTCATTTGCATTTTGTGTAAAAAAATAACATGAAAGACACTGCCATCTGCATTTGCATCAAAAGGCGCGGAAGTTTCAAGATGGTGACAAAATCCTGTTTTATAAATGCTAAATGCTGTTTTATTGCCATAACGTGAAACCACATCTGCGCACTCAAATCAATCAAATCGAATAAAACGACTGAATTGTTTGCATTTAATTAAAAAGTATTTTACTGTGCCATAATCAAAAAGTGCGGAGTAGCATGCTAGTTGGCCTTAGTGTCATGGCAAAACCCCACTCTGCTTAATCTCTGCTCATTTAAAACTGTAAAAATCTGGGACCGATTAACTATAACTATAATGGATTCGTCTGTGAGCTCAGAGCACTCAGAGCAGGACTGAAACTGACCAATACGAATAGTCGACAGGGTTACGTTTCGGCGCATTAAACAGAGAAACACAGAATCGCAATATGACCCCCAAAAAGCACATTGTCACAGGGATCAGAACACAATTAAATTTCCATCATCATATTCCCCAGACCTAAAATAAGACAAAATGGACATCCTCTTTAACAGTCATCACCTCAAATCCTTCACTTAAGCCTAATCTGAGCAGCCCCATTAGACCTGGAAGCATCTGTATTCACGGAGCAGAGGCGGCTCATTTTAGAGTGGCCCGGGTCACGCTCACTGTTGAAACCCCTGGCAGCGATGTATGTGCTTAGTGTCCAGCCGGCGCACTGTGTTTTCGGGTAGATGGACTGGAGACAGAACAAGTGATTTCAGCCTTGAGTAAGTCTAAAAGGCTGTCTTCCATTAGGAAAAGGAGGTCAGATGCATTAGGTCCCGGACTAACCACTGCTATTCAGGGTGGTTCAAAGGGACATGGTATACACAGACGCTGAATACAAATACAATGGCGGGAGGAGTACCAAAAATATGAAGTATCTGTGAAAAGTAGATGAACTGATATTTCAAATACCACAGTACTTTTAAAAGTTTGTTCCTTTTTTTTTCTTGCAAACTGCAGAATGGAGTTTACTGCAACCTTCAGTAATACACTTGCAGAATTCTTAAGGTATATGCAGTTTCTATAGCTGTTACTACAACAAATAATACTTATATATTGAGTGGCATTGCGTGGTTGTATGTATAGACTTCTTGTTGGTGAACCAGGAATTACTGCTGATGTGGTGTTAGCATGCTAGCTGTTTTTTAGCATTTTGGGGATGGAAAATCTGAAAGTTGTGAAAGATAAAGTAAATAATTAGGATGCCACTGCTATTCAGGTTGGTTCAAAGGGACATGGTATACACAGACGCTGAATACAAATACAATGGCGGGAGGAGTACCAAAAATATGAAGTAAGAAGTATCTGTGAAAAGTAGATATTTCAAATACCACAGTACATTTAAAAGTTTGTTCCTTTTTTTTCTTGCAGACTGTAGAATGGAGTTTACTGCAACCTTCAGTAATAGGTATATGCAGTTATTATAGCTGTTACTGCAACAAATAATACTTATATATTGAGTGCCATTGAGTGGTTGTATGTATAGACTTCTTGTTGGTGAACCAGGAACTACTGCTGATGTGTTGTTAGCATGCTAGTTGTTTTTTAGCATTTTGGGGATGGAAAATCTGAAAGTTGTGAAAGATATAGTAAATAATTAGGATGCCATATATAGGATTGCTATTGACTGCTTTCTGTTTCATTGTTTGATCCTCCAAGTGTTTCTGTCAACTACTCCTTTTTGTGAATGAAAACAAAAAAAAATATAGTTTGATCAAAAGTTAAAACAATTCATTACATCTTGTCATCATGTCTTTGATAGTACTTTGAATATGTTCGACCTAGGAGGCAGCCTGTCCGTAGTATTCCGCTTCCTGGAGCTGTCTTGTGGTTTGAGGGAAGAGTTAAAATGAAATAATGGCTTCCTGAATCATGCACGGGGAATTGAAATCCTTTAAAGGGCAGGTGAGGCTCATCTGATGCTTCTGTCTGGTGATGGAGAAAGATGTCCTGTCACTGTTTATGAGAGCATGCATTTTACATCATCAATTCGGAAAATGCCCCTTTAAATACTAAATTTCAGTGCAGCCCGCAAGTAATCACGGGACTAGTCTTTTCGTACGGCTGGTTTGGTTTTTCGTTTTGCATGTAACTGAAATAGAAATGACAAAACGCTCCTCGATTTGTATCAGTATAATCTATGATGACACATGGCCAAAATATTGCTTTGGGGATGGATCTTTCCAAGTACAGAGATAGACCAACCGAGAATAGCAATGATCCGTCACAACTAGAGGGAAATGATGAGAGCTGGTGTAAATAAAAGCCATTTATCCACATATGTTACAGTGTGGTTGTCCGAGAGGAATTTTTATTTTTTATTTTTATTTTTTATTGTTTTGCTGGTGCATGTCATACACTAACATCTGAGGCACAGTGCAGTTCAGTACAGGCACATATGCTATTTCTAGATGTCAGATTAAAAAAGCAAATCAAAATATTACAGCAGTTATAATCAATGATGTTTCCATGGCAACTGAGGTACCAGTTAAGTATTCTAGAGCTGTTGTTAAACATGTCACAATGTCTGCTCTTTACAGGTTTTACTGTTGGCATTTATGTGAGCAGTGATGCCACTTATATCTATCTTGATTTTTATTGCATGACTTGACTCTAATTATCCTATTATGGGACAAATAAAGGTTTATCTTATCTTATCTTTTCATATATTGTTAGAACTACAATTCTGGACTAAATAATATTACAGTTAAGAGTGAAAAATGCATTGGAAAGGAAAACTACTAATGTCAAAAAGTCTCAAACAAAAGACATATTAAAAAGTTTGATTAAAGTTTTTATTAAAATAAATGCTAATGCAAAAATTAAATAGGCTTTGCCTTACATTACATGAACACACCACCTGGTATTTGGAATCATTTCATTTGTGTTATATAGGCCTGCATATCTCATTGCATGAGATATGCAATATTTAAACATATTGCCTTGGTAAAGCAGTATGGCCATCTGATGCGCCCTTCACTTCCGCTGGTTGCTCTGGTGCCACTAACCTTTTGATTTGACGACCGCACACTTGCTCAGTCGGTTATGAATGGCTGACCTATACGAGACCATTATTATGGTTCAGGCTGTTCTTCATTGAGTGAACGATTGCAGTGGTTCCTGGTTTCTGTAGAATAAATACCAGCACTACCTCTGTATAAGCATTTAGGCGGGAAATACATTAGAGATAGAGCACTACCACTTTATTTTCTGATTTGAACTATTACTATTGATGCTGCTGCTACTGCAATGGTTTCATTCTGATCTGAACAGTGGTATTAAACTGGCACTTATTTTTTCTTCTGAAAAACATCTACTTTAATAAACAACTGATTCTAGCTGAAGATGTGGAGCTGGATCCCTGGGCGCCGCACTGTGCTCGCCCACTGCTCAAGAGGAAACCCAGAGGCACTGTTGAAGCATGGCTCAGGACAAACTTCTCTACAGAGAGAATCAAGTCTAGAAAAAGAAAGTTACTTCTAGTGCTTATGCCACTACAACTATTAACTTTACCTATTCTATACTTCTATAATACTTCTACCTCATTGCATTCTATTTATAAATGATAATATATGAACAACTGGCACATACTGGTAAACCTATAACAATTATATAATACACACAGGTAACTCTCACACAAACATTTCCTGACATTACATTGCATTAATTTAAATTATCCAGATAGAGCTGTCAAAAATATACCCATATTAAATGACACTAAAACTAGTATGAAAACAAGATTTCTCATTTTAGCAGAATCCTGAAAAAACACACAAAGTAAGGCAAACATTAGCCTTTTCTGAATAGTTTTTATATGTTCTATTTCAGATCTGTATCAAAGCTAGCAAGGATATATAAAAACTTTAAAGAAGATACTACGATTTTGTCCTGAAAATGTCCTTACAGTGTGATAAATGTCCTTACAATGTGATAAAATAAATGTGAAAAAATCAATTCTCTCAATGGGATGACATTATTTTTGATAAACACTATCAAGTACTTGTGATACTATAAAGTTTTGCTCTGGTACTGCGCCTGTTATGGCTACAAATGCATGCAGATCCAATTAGCCAAAGTAGAGCTGGTAATGTAACGGCCGTGTAGTTGAGGAGCAGGAAAGTGCTCGATGCCAGAGCCTGTGTGACAGATATGGGGCAGGTACGCTGGCATTGTACCTTCTACTGACAACACCGCCTACGGGAGCCTAGTCCCCAATGATCAGCGTCACAGTGTAGACAGGTCCAAAGGGAGAAGAAGACTGAAGTTTGAACAACAAATGAGTGACAACACATACATGAATTATTAAAAGCTGTTCCCTTAAAAGAAACTATTTACATCCCCCAAAGGACAAAACATTAAGACCCAGATATCTGCATTTCTAGTGATTCAGTCAAAGTTTTATGCAAACAAATAAACATCTGTGGGAAAAAAAAGAGGGCTGTTTTGAAATATGGAAAATCTCATGCAGAAGACAGCATCTGGAGTTTTTGAACAAAGCAATGACATCTGGGAATCTCCTATAAAAAAGTTCAATAGTTTATGTTCTTTTAAATGTGCGGGTGTTCCCAAATCTGGCTCTGTCTCTCGAGTAATGAACTGACAAACAACAGACAGTATAGCGACGGTTCAAAGAAAGCACAATACGATTCACTGCCCATACAAGAACAACCGGAAGAGGCTTTGAAACGGCGTCACAACACAAGAGAAAGACTGCAAAGACAGAATTATAAAGAAAGTTTGTAAATGTCACATGGATTTTTTTTTTATACACTTTGGGTGCTGCTCCTGATTTTAGCATTGTTTGATTATCTAATTGACACAAAGAAAAATATTACACTTTCAGTATTATATAGAGTACCATTATAGCTATGATCAGTTGCAAAATAATTATAGTTTATTCTAATAAAATATGAAAATCTCTCTGAGTCCTTGCCTGGATAGTATAAAGGATATGCAAGCTTGACTGACGACAGAATACATTATTATACCAGAACATAAAACAGATGAAAGGTCATACTTTATGCATTATTATCTCATGTTGAATGTCGCTACCTCCTCAAAAACATTTTTTTCATTCACACGTTTGATTAACCTTGGACCAAAGATCAAAATGCTAGTTTCACTGGCATTGCAAGTGTCTGGAGTTTAAAAACACAGTGGAGCACTTCCTGTTTTTTCTGTTTGAGAGAAGAACAGAGTCTTAACATGCAGGGTGTGTGTTAAACATGTGAGGATGAAACAGAAGTCAACGTATTTTTGAAAAACATTATAATATAGATCAGAAAAAAGCATAATATGGGCTCTTTAAAACATATTTATGAAACGTCATTCAATCAAAAATCAAACAAACTTAGGGATGGTAGCTTTAATGAAAATGTCAATTGAACCTTCTACACAGAAATAAAACTGTTTTATAGGCCTATATAATTTGACATATGCAATACATTTCCGTATCTTATTCATTCTTTCCATCAAGTCTTCATATGTTCCGTCCACTACATGCACTTTGGAGTTCAGCAATTACCTGGACTTTGATTTATTTCAAATTGATGTGTCTCAACCAAAGCCTTGCAATGCCATTCAAATTAACTGTATGAGAAAATAATGACTTGGAAAAATATATGTCGTGCCCACAGAATATACTCAGAATATCAAGTGAAATAGAATATGGATGGCACTTTTAGTTTCACAAAAAGTCCAGGTGCTGAGATAGATGTTAAAAAGTTCTCACAGCAGAACAGGCAGTTTTGTTTTTATAGGACATGTTGACATTTGGATTTGTACTTTGCACCAAGGGACGTGTGCTCTAAAATCACCAGGAGGCTGCCAAATATACTGTGGCTTGTTATAACACACCATGTCAACATAAGGTGAGATGTCTAGTTGTAACAAATTGGGCACAGAACACAACAAAAAGCAGCACTTGATGGAAGAAACTGTAATACCTGTCAGTAGGCATTTTGTTCACTTTTTTGCAGAACAAAGCTAGATTAAGCCAATAATTAAACAAATATATTTTAAAGGGAAACTATCTGGAGGATTGAATACCATATATTATCTATGGAGATGTTCTTATTTGCCTAAGTTCCACATATTTTTTTAAAGTGCCAATATTACACTATTTTGGGCATCTTGTAGTCACTTTGTTTCTTCATCAAAAACATACCTGAAGTTGTATTTTATTTTACTGATACATGTTTAACACACAAACCCTGCATATTTAGGCTTTTTAGTTTCTTCTCTCAAACAGTAAACACTCTGATCCATGTCATGTCATAATACAGGGAGTGCTCCACTGTCCCTGCGCCTTCGGGTCGAGGACAGGTCTCTCACTGTTGTGTCGGCCTACGGGCCCAGCGGCAGTGCAGAGTACCCGTCCTTCTTGAAGTCCCTGGTGAGGGGTACTAGACAGTGCACCAACCAGGGACTCCGTTGTTCTACTGGGAGACTTCAACGCCCATGTGGGCAACGACAGTGACACTTGGAGGGGGAACGGCCTCCCTGATCCGCTGGCGGAGGGGGAAGTCTGAAAGACCTGGCAGGCCCAAGCGTATTGTGAGGGTCTGTTGGGAACGTCTCTCAGAGCCCTCTGTCAGAGGGACCTTCAACTCACACCTTCGAGAAAGCTTCTCTCAGGGTCCGAGGGAGGCTGGGGACATGGAGTCCGAGTGGGCTTCGTTCTCGGCCTCTATTGTCTGTGGTGCCTGTCATACAAGCGGTTGAAATGAGTTCCTCTGAAGAGTGGCTGGGTGCTCCCTAAGAGATAGGGTGAGGAGCTCAGTCACACGGGAGGAGCTCGTAGTAGAGCCGCTGCTCCTTCATGTCGAGAGGAGTCAACTGAGGTGGCTCGGGCCTCCTGGGCGCCTCCCTCGGGGGTGTTCCGGGCATGTCCCACTGGGAGGAGGCCCCGGGGAAGACCCAGGACACACTGGAGGGACTACGTCTCCTGGCTGGCCTGGGAACGCCTCGGGGTTCCCTCGGAGGAGCTGGAGGACGTGGCCGGGGTGAAGGAAGTCTGGGAGTCCCTGCTTAGACTGCTGCCCCCGCGACCCAGCCCCGGATAAGCAGAAGAAGATGGATTGATGGATGGGTGCTCCACTGTATTTTTAAGCTCCATACATCTTCGATAGAATAATTTGAATGATTTCACCCTTCACCTCCTAGGACCTGGCATCCACATGTGTGGACATATATGTCCAACACATTTTGGATTGTTCAGGCACTTAATAAATCATTATTTTTATTCAATTTTTTTTTTTATTCAACTTTATTCAATTGTGACTTTATTGTGTTCCATCAAAATGATTAAAACATAAAATGAATGTTTTATATATCATATGTGAACATAATTTGTCTTGGAAACTACATCAATTAAAAATATAATTCTTTGTTTTTGCAATCATCAGGTCCCAATCAAAACAAATAACTAAGAGAAATCAATAAAGCATGCCCTGCAAGACTTCAAGTCCAAGGAGGTTAAACAAAAGCTGATAATTGTAAAACTAGCACATCACAAGGTGCAAGAGAGCATTTTGTGCTTTGGAAATATAGACAGAAGGATTACTCAAACATGTGCGAATGAAACAAAACACAACTCCAGGGATGTTTTTGAGGAGGTAACAACATTATAGCACGCCTTAAAGCTCACATTTTGCATAATAATTTATTTACTTAGCAATAAACAAAGCTTGCAATGAATAAATGAAAAATAAATACGTTACACATTATAGAACATTTCTGGCAAAGCAATAACAGTAGGTGGCAGACTCTCTAGCAGAAAACTCACAAGGTGCATCTTTAAATCATCATCATCAAATCTTTATTATAAGACTCGAGGCCTAAACTTAAACTTAAAAGATACACCACAAAAAAGTGTTAGTCTTCACAAAATTACTTCAATAAATCTCACTGTCATGTTAGGAGTTACTTGGAGCTGGGTTTGGACATAGGTAATAGGCTGCAGTAGAGCTAACTCTCATTGATAATGTCATACAAGCAAACAGCTGACGCGCCATAAACCCACCCCCTCCAGAGAAGAGCTCTATTACAGGGCCTGGCAGTGCCCCAGTCTCGTGCAGTCTCCACGGAGCACTCTCTCACTAAACTTAAAGCAGGTCGACGGGCCGGTGTGCGTCTGCCTCGCTGCTCTGACCTCAGCTACACAAACAACAGGCAGGAGGTCTACAAGAAAGATCACTGCTCCTATTTTATCCACAACAAATGAGACCGAGAATGAACCATCTGCAAACAGCTTTTTAATATTAATGTGAATCTTTCCTGCTGGCCAAACTAAAAAAAAAATAACTTCGGATGAAAATACCTGGACACACCTGTACTGGAAACGTCAGAGTCAGATGCAAAAATGAAAATCTGTAATAATTGTCATGATGTAAACTATGCATGAGAATTATCCCCCAAACACAAATCAATGTGCAAGCAAAACCATATCATGCTCAGAAAGTCCACTCTCATTATATATGTATATGTATATGTATATGTATATGTATATGTATATGTATATGTATATGTATATGTATAATTTAAAAAAAAAAACATTTGAGAACTGGCCAATCTAGCTATTGGTACAACACAGGTTTAAGAAATTGGAAATATACCAGTTGCTGTTACATTACTACTCTACTATGCTACTTTTTGTCAGTTTATATGCGATAAAATAAACATAACTCTATATTTTATGGGCATAATGAGGCCACGTTTCTGCACTAGGGCAGCTGTGAGTGCAGTGAGTGCAGAAGTAGCTCACCATTACAAGTGTGACTGTGGAGTTAATGAGTTACCAAAATGAAATACAGCATACGATAACGGTGTGAATAAAATATACATGATGATATTAGACATTGGATAAAGAATGAATACATAAATTGAAAAAGTAAGACTGGGGGGTATGGATTTTTATTGTATTTTATTTTATTCACTCAAAAACTAAATTGAAATGGCTCTACTGATCAAATGTCGTCTTCCACAGTCTGAACTCTGCTGTATATCACATGCTCATACTGACAGAGGAGTGGCTATAGACTTCGCCATTCAAAAGCCTCGACTGTGTCATTGGCAATTAGACATGACTGAATCTCCATATTTTGACTAATTGCATTTGAAAGTATCTAAAAACTCCCAAAAGAGTTGCTGGCTGCATAACTTCTCCACATGACCCTATGGCACAGACTGCACCAGGAGGGACCATATCTCTTTTATTTACTGCTGCAGATGGATGGAAGTTATGTGAGGGTCATCCAAATGGGTCTCAATTGTTACTTTGCAGCTGATTTCATCAAGAGTCTCTGGGTGTGTGATGCTAACTGAATTCACTTTTCTGTCTGCATCCCTGTTACTCAAATTAGACTTTAATCTGAGCTTTGTTTAACACAATCTGACCATAAATAACTGTCTTAAATGAAACTTCTACAGGTGATTTGTGCTGTTAAATAAGTCCCTCTCAAATAACATTACAGTCACAAGCCAGCTAACATTAGTCAACTGTTTTTAAGTTATTTGTGTTGAAAATCTAAATCTGAACAGGACCATGAACACTCTTATTGATCGCAGGCTCCTGAAAATGTGGGCTCCATGATGTGTCTCCATGGTAACTAAAGCAAATTATCGACACAACTTTGCTGGTTCTGACAAAGATTTCCTAAAAGTGGGCATTGCAATGAACTTACTATTCAGATAACGGACTAAAAAAAAAAACGATAAAAAACAAGCCCTGAATGCACCTTTTACAAACAAAAGCATGATTAATCTTGCAGGGTCTTACCTCCAGAGTGGGGGGGCGGGCCACACAGCAGGACCACTCCCTGACCCTCGCGGACCCTCACCGGATTCCTCCTCTGTGTCTTGAAGTTCTCCAAGTCTGTTTACCAGAACACAAAAGCAATAAAGACAAATAATTATTCCATTGTTCACAAAATCCATACACAAATAGAGGAAGCGTACGCGTCGGGCTTGTTTACACAGATAAAAAATGCTTTAAACAAGTAATTTCTGTGACTGGTAATTTCATATCAGGAGAGGGACCAGAATTTCGTGAAAGCTACGGATAACTTTTATTGTTTTCTAATAGTACGAAGCATGTTTTGTTTGTATAAGTGTCTGCATGGTGTGGCCCAGACCTAAACACTACAGAAAGCAATTCCTCAAGTATAAGTTCCACATGAACAGTTTTAATTGGAAATGCATATTGTTATCACTTTTCTGTGTTCCATCCGCCACACACGGACCCGCCACAATTAAACCAAGAAACATCATTTGTGTGCTGACTGATTGCGTGTAGACAACCCCTCTATGCAAAGGAAAATAAAGACGGCAATATTCCAGCACTTTGTTTACTTATTTAGCTATTTTTTTATTTTTTTTTTACCTGTTGTGGCTGCTGCTGATATGGGTAAAGGCGAACACGCAGCAGACATATAATGACATAATCAGGGCTGGATTCAGAAAGAATGGATAAGTGAGACCTCCAGGAAACATGGGTAGCATAATAAACATGGTTAGTGCTAGCACTACACAGACCTCGAGCAGGTAAAAATATATCACTTAAAGGTTGTATGGAAGATTATTGTTTTTGTTTCAAATTGTCAATGTTAGCATTATTGACATGTAGCAGCTTTGTAATTATGATGACCAAAACAAAAAGAATGAAAATCCATCAACTCAAGACTAATTTGTTTTCTATTGGCTGTTGGGTTGTCAGAATTCTACCATCAACTCAAGGCTACCTTGTTATCTATTGGCTGTTGGGTTGTCAATCAAACTCCCGACGCTTTTAGCCTAACTGACTCACTGGCGCACTGGGATTATGTGGTTTACGTACGACTCTTCTGCATTACACAGACGCAAGGTGCTGTTTACTAAACCAGCAGTTCTTAGTGGCTTTTTCGAGTTGTAGCTTCCACGCAGTTTGTTGCAATGACAGACAAGAATCCTTTACCAGTTATCCACAAAAGACAGTCTGTTTTTGAGGTCGCTGAAAGGAGAAGAGCAGTGGAAAAGGAGCAATTCCAGAGATCATTGGACTAAAAAAGACAAGGGTCTAAAGACTGATGAGTTCGTTGCTAAATTAAATTTGGACAGGAAACTTCTGCTTATCATTGAGATATGTACATCCTTGACAGACGTTTTTCAGAACACAAATGCGATATCCTGAATCTGAAAAGATTTTCACTGCAAAGAAAAAGTCTGTTTGCCGCTGCTTGTTGTATTACTAGCTCATTGTATTTACAAGTCCTGTGCAGCGATGAGGAACAAACTTATTTTCTAGGATAAACTACTTCATTTAAAATGTAAATGTAAATCTAAAGTAATCACCAAGATTTTGCACAGCACACATTACTCTCACACTCACGACTTCCTAACTCTGGATGTCATTGCAGTTACGATAATAGTAAAAGAGAATAGTAGCAGTCGAACCAACAGCGCAGCGGCTGTAAAGGTTTTTTTGGTGTAAGAAGAGGCGGGAGCTGTCGGGGAGGGGGGCTGAAAAAGGACAGGCGCTGTACTCCTTGTTCCTCGGAAAATCCTCTATACCACCTTTGACTGTTTTCACATTTTTTTCTAAATACTACTTGGCTTGGTTGGATGGTGCATTTTACATCAGTTAAGGGGCAGTTTGGGGAAAAAGTGGCGTCTAAAGTAGCTAATATTCCTCTCCATTAACCAGCCAGACCTATACACTTTGACAAAGCTTTACAAAGACGAGTGAATCTGGAGCCATATCCTGTTTCCCCAATTTCAAAGAGTGTGACTGACAGGCGGATTAACCAATCAGAAAGACGCATGCTACATTTGCGTCTAAAACAAAAAAGCGGATAAAAAGAGATATGTGAAAAGGGAAAAAAACAACATAAAAGACTGAGAAGCTGCATGGCTTTAAGCAGAATCGACAATCAAAGTACCAAACTCTTATTTATCTTAGGTAAAAGAAGTTATACTTTGCACTGAAGGATGCGAGAATTTTGGAGAAGCTGTGTATTTCGTATTCAGCTGTAGTTCGACCGTCTCAAGTTTGGACAAAGAATTTTCACTGGTCAGACAAATATTTCTACCTATGTTATCAATGCAAAAAATCCATCCAAAATGCATGGACAATTTACATTTTTCAAGCTGTTTAAATGTCCATTTAACTAAACAAAGGTGTTGTCATTTATTTTTATTTAGTCTAATTATAAATACTGTGTAATTTAGACACCTTTTGACTCGTGTTAACATTATGGTTGTAAGGTAATTGTCTTATCTGCTGTGTGTCCAACTAGGAAGTGAAAAAAATAAATAAATTAAAATAGAAAAAGATTTTTAGTGAGATCTTGTCAACGGAGTTTTGTATAGCTTGAAAAATGCAATGATCATATGATTTGGTTATTTACGTGTTCTCTGCAGACAGATGGGCGGATGCATTAGCCGCCAATTCATTTTAATCCAAAGATGAACCAAGAGTCTAGCAGTCTATCGCTGTCTCTGTCTGAACTCCAACAGAAGATGGAGGGTCTCACTGCAGCCATTTGCAAAATCCCTCTGCGTCGGCAAGTCCACAGCGAATCAGGCATATTTATGGGTTTGATGTGTTTGTGGAAAGATGTAATAATAGTCAGGCAGTGGATGATGTATGCGCCACTGATATCCCCCAATCACAAATCTAAGTACACACAAAACAATATAAGCTTCAGGAAATGATTCCCACTTCAGCAACTCCAAGTTATAAAGAGGGTGAACATGAAAAAGCATTACTTTAGCATTGGCCAGACTTGTTAAAATGGAGCTGTGGACACAACAAAAGGTAAAGACTATAAAGTACACAATTGTTGTACTACTAGTCTACTAAATGATATGTTTTTAGAAGAATGTTCAATATCTAGGAAGATATCATTCTGCATAGCAATGGGTTTCGGATTCATGCCAGATGCCCTACCTGATGTTTTGTTTTTTCATTCTAACCACTTTGACATGTTTGAGTGTATCTCCATGTAAAAAGTTATTTGTTGAGTCACAATAGCTCCACCTTTGCTGCAGTTGTTGTTTAGAGAAATGCCAATTTGTGGCCGCTCTTGCTCTTGTATCTCTCATGGTTCAGCACATCGGCTGATCTCTGTCCTGCTGGCATTTCCACATGATCAAATCAAGAGATTTGTGTACAATTTAGACCGCTGCTGCAAACTGAAGAAAATAAACATTTAGTTTAAGCAAAGCTAATATGGTCATTCTTAACAGCCACACAATAAGTATGCCATTTGGTTCTACAAACTAGATAGATAGAATATGTTATTATAATAAAATCTATTATTCATTCAAACTTGTAGTGATTCCTGTTAAATGAAAAGTGGTGCACTTTCCTTTCCAGGTCAGCCAAGACGACAATGGGCTTGACTGACAGGTGGACTATTACCTGTCTGTATCAAAACAAATGGTGGCTAAATGTATAGTAGAAAGTATTAAATAGTTCTGGTCAAAGAAATGTTTGAATTTTTGCTAAAGATGAATTCAGTTTAATGTATGGTGCATTGCATTCTGTAAAAACGTATGGTAAAGTAAGAAACATTCAGTATTCCAACATCACCCCAGTATCATGGACAGTAAGTAGGGATGAGTGATATGTATATCAGATTGGTATCTGTAAATATTGGTTATCAGCCAAAGCATACAGACAAGTATCAGATGTTTGTAGTGACTCTAGAAAGCCCGTACTGAATCATCTCTATAGTTTAGAATGCACAGTTTTCACTTCCACACAAGCCCACTTATTTTTAGCATATTAAAAATGACTTAACAGAGAAGTTCTTCACACTCCAGCATCTCTCTTTCCTCAAAGTATTGGTTTAGTGAGCGACTAACAAGCTGTCTGATCTACATTAACTGCTGAGTCAGGCTGTGCAGTCTCAGAGCTGCAGGGCAGCCATCACACCACACTCACAGTCTAATGTTGTGATTCATTTTAGTGCTGTTAATATTCTGTACTTTATCAGCTTCTGATAAGCAACACTCTGCTATCTACACAGAAGCACATTTAAAAATCCAGCAGGAGACATTTGCTGTAGTGTTAGACAAACCCACTGTATACAAAAGCCTTCCTATGTGAAAGTACCACTTATCTACAGTATCTTCAAAGTGGGGGGAACTCAACAGTCTTTTGATTTATGGTGTTCAGACAGATGAATGCAGTTTTTTGAAAAAGGCTGGCATAATTATTTCTCTCTAAAGGAAACATTTCAGCTTTTGCAACCAATCAATGTGCACACTATAGATAATAGAGCAGCACGGTGCAGTTTTACACCTACACCTCGTACTGTTTTTGCAGAAATTACCAGAGAATAATTGGAAAGCATCTTCCGTAAGTTTATAAGACGCAGGATTAGGAGAGGAAAGAGGCAAGGTTTAGAGATGTCATAAGTCATGGCACATTTTTTTATGCACCATTGTTCTACACAAAATTACGTCTAATTCTGGTTTCGGTATGTCCAAGGAATGCAGAAATTGCTTTAACATAGCAAATTTCAGCATTTAATATTTTTTGCCCCTCTCTGTATAACTGCTGCAGTGAGACACATCATTTTGATCTTAAAATGTTCATATTAGCCTGCTCTACATGATCTTAACGTTTTTATTTCTCTCTTTTGTCTGTAAATAATAATATATAACTCCAAATGTACCTATATAACTGCTAGCACCACCAGCTTCATTTGACTGAAGCCAAATAACCTTGCAATAGTTTTGTTCTAACATCTGAGCTTCTGTCACCCTATTTGTAAAAGTTTCATTATGTGTTGTGTTCATTGATTATAACTACATTCACCTCAACAAATCCTTTACTTTTATATAAGCCATGTTTTCATTTGTTTGTGATGGAGTTTGTCGGTACAGTCCAAACTTATTTCTACAGTTTAATGTGAAATGTACTATTTAGTTCAGTGTTCAGGCCCAGGTCTACAGCGGTACAAAAGGGTGCATCAGTTCAAATGTTAGCACCTTCATTTCAGGCACCAATCTAATGCCACTTAATGTTAGCGTATTATGTTTGCCCCCCTTTGAAACTCAAATGCTCCCTCAGTTTAATCTGCACCCAGATCTGTATCTCAAGGTCACAAAGGTATGTAAGGTATTTAGGTATGTTAGAAAATGTATTTATACAAAAAAGAAAGGAATCCTGCACACCACTACTTTTTAAAATGTTGTCGAGTTGCTCCCATTCACACAACCCACCCGCTTGGACATTGATATGCAAGGCCTGCCGCTCTTTTTTTCCTCTCTATTCAAAATTAGTTGTTTTAAAAAGCCCGTCAAAGCATGTGTATAGACCAGCTCATCATAAATAACCTTTGATCACTGTCCTTACAGCACAGCACAGCACAGATTAACTCAACAATAGTGTAACTAGTCTTGGGGATTATCACACATGCTTCAGTGCTGTGTTCCCTCACAGACAGAGGCTGTGATCAATATTCCCCTGGAGGATGCTCACATATGGAGCAGATGCAGTAAAAAGCAACAGCGCCTGTCGAGGCGAGCTGTCGTGTGCAGAGATCCTCGAACCACCAGGATCATGGCCTCAACCTCAGCAGACCTCACTACACCAGGCTCAGTCTATTCACACCACGTTCAGGGCCATCAAATTGGAGGTGGATTTGCATTTGTGCACTTGAATTCTCCATTGTAATAAACAACAGGTGATTGGGAAACAAGATGGAGCTGAAGCATCGTCATTTGTCATAAACATCAGACATAAAAGGAGCTAAGAGGAATGTTTTATAACATCTTTAAGGGTGCACTTTTTGGTTGTTGGTCTGTCACCTGCTTGTTTCCAAGCATATGTCATTGCTCTGCCTGGGATGTCCCACAGTATGGCATTAAACAGGTTTACGGGATATTTATTCAATTACAGGTGCTTTTATAGCTCAAAAATACCTGGAAAAAAGGCATTCTGACTGTGATCAGGATTGCCTTTTAGCAGATCCGCCATGTAACTTGGTTTGGTTTGGTTCTCCATGATGATTAGTTTAATATCATACAGTCCAGACAAAGCAATAACATCATGGAGAAAAGCATTTGGCAGACCTACCTTCAGGAAAGTTACACAATGTACCTTTTAATTTGACACTTTTGCAAATGTGTCTCTGCCTTTGAGGTTAAAGCTTCATGTTTTTTTTTCTGTTTGAAGGTCTGCCACCAACCTGTTTCCATGCTTTACCTGGAATGCTCCACCTTGCATTTACTCTTTACAAGGGTTTTTACTGATATATTATAAATATGCATTTTTACTGTGAGTATGCGGCATCGCCCTTTGTACATATTAATGAAATGATCCAGGCAAAGTAATAACATCTCCATGGAGACAAGAAAGTGGCGGAAAAGTAGCACTAGTAAAACTGTCTGAATCAATTTTTTTTTTTGGGGCAGAAAATGATCTGCAATTAAAAAATAGTACAATCATTACCTGGGATAGAACAATTGTTTTCAATTATTTATTTATTTTAAGTCCAAGAAAAGCATATATATATATTTTTGTTCCATACAGAGATCGCCCTTTGATCTTCAGGATATAAAATGCCATTATTTGATCCCATTACATCCGTCATGTCCGGACATGTGTGCCAAATCTAATGAAATTTCCTCCAGGTCTTATTGATATATTGTGTTGACAACAATAGGAGGTTAGAGCGGCCCTGGCCTCTGCGCTCCTAAATCTAATCATCTCATTCTTGACTTCAGAGGAATGCCACTTCCTATAATAACACCAACCACACTCCTTTACACCACCCCCTCTCTCGTATCCCCTGTATGTCAAAGAGTCATTGGCTCTCCCAAAGGGTCGAAGCACCTAGTTGCACCGTGAACTTAATAAATTTACATAACAGTCTAAAAAAATAAAAATAAATCAAGCAGCAATTTGCAAAGGAAGGTTGAAAACTATATTGATTCAATCCAAAAGTACATGCAAACAAACACATTTTTACTTTAAACATTAATTCAAAAAAATAAAGGTGCTTTCTTGTATTGAGTTTTGCAGTTATGGACGTCTTTACTGTAATGTTATCATTTCTGACAAGGACGTACATTTTTAAACCTTAAAAAAATGGCTAAATTGGGAAAACAAGTGTGGATATTTTTGCCAAAATCTTAAATATAATCATATCAACTGTGTTTTAGTAAAATGAGTAGTCCGACCTGTCATGGGCACTTCAACCTCCTTACCATGAAATACTATTCAGATTAAATGATTTCTTATATTCTTATTTATGGAATCAACAACAAAAAGTACATTTCTTTTACTTTATACTGTGGAACATTCTTAACAAAGCAATAACATCTCCATGAAGATAAGCAGCTGGTCAATACCCACTGCATAATCTTTTCATTGTAAAACACAGGAGCCTTGGCGGAATTGGTCAAAAGAAGTCATTAAAAGAAACATATTTAAAGGTTTTATATTGTACAAAAGGGCTCAGTACAGCTGTAATTCAGGTCTTCAGCTCGCCTGGGTTAATGGGCTGGTTTTACATCTATTTCTCTTGACAAGTTGGGCATAACTCTTGTCTTTTTAGAGTACAAGCACAATTCAGTGGCTTTTAATGGCCTACCGCAAATGTTCTGTAAAACCCTTTTAGAATGTTATTTCTTCCATAGCCTTCAAAATAGTCAATCAATGAGTGCACTTTTCTGACGTAGGTTCTATTTTTAGATACTGATGAACAGGGACATAATGGAAATGTAGTTTAAAGTCAATTTAGGTGATGATTATTTGGTGAATATGAACTGAATTTTAGCTTAAAAAGAAAAATCATTAACACTGACGGTACGGTACACTAAAATGTACAAAATTGGAATGCTTAGTGGCTGAGTGGTTAGCACCGCACTGCCCCTAATATACAGCATGCTATTTCTGCACTTGCTACCTGTAAAGAACACAGTGTTTCAGGAGGACTGCTGAATGTAATTGCAGTGCTGCCAGGTCAAGTTACAGGTCAGGTCTGCTTAGAGGCAACTCTGCTCATTATAAAAAATGAATTTGAAGTATTGATATACAATTTCTGATTTGGATCAGGTTTTATCATAACACCACATTATCATTTTAAAGACTACTATGATTTTTATTGAAAAACTGTTTTTAAATGTTTTGGTACAAACAATTGGTATCAAGTATTAAAAGTGCACTATGCAACGTCTATGGTGGAGTGTCCGCTTCTTGCTTGTCTCCATGGAGATGTTTTTTTTTATTTGTTTGTTTTTTTGTCTTGAATGTTCCACAGTAGGGCATTGAGCATATCTCCCATGGATTTGTTCAATTACAGGTGTTTTATGACTCAAACATACCATAAAAAACGTGCATTCTTATCATGTGTCTTATCATGCTTCTCCACCTGTTCCCATTGTGATTACCAAGTTTATTTCTATACTTTGTACTACACAAGGTGAAACAGTATTATCTCCATGGAGACAAGCTGGTGGCGCGCCCTCCACCAGTAAAGTTACACAGTGCACCTTGTCCTTAGTATTGAAATTCAGTTTGAAATCTGTATCGTGACAACAATAGTGATTACTCCATGTCAAAACTGTACATGTTCGCCAAGCCGGCAGCAGAATATGTGTGATGTGCTGAAGGACATTTGAACATCCTCTCACTTTCTTTGCCTTTTTCATCTCTCCCTCTCATATCCCCACTGCGTTCCTGTCTTTGTTCTCCCACGCTTCACGGCGTGAAACCCTAACCATGACTGACACGTGACATTTCACCACTGATAGGCTTCAAAATGCACCTAATCAGTACACAGAGCGGCTGCCTGTGTCTCCTGACAATTACAACCCCGCTCCACCTTTCCCCATGTCTAAAAACATGATTATTTATAAACCCATATTGCATTTTGGTCAGACTATCCCCTGCTCCAGTGTTCCAAACAGATGTCATTTTCACCCGAGGCAAAATGAGCAGAATAAAAGACTACAAAAGCGGTGCGAATGATGGAAGAAAAACTACAGATAGACATATTTGCGAAGTAATTACACTGATAAGGAAGTTAGGTGAGACAGGAGCCTGTAAAAATGCAAATGATGTGCAATTACGGGCCAGAATTGATAGGAGGAATCATGAGCGGCCAATATACAAGGGAGTCGCATCCGGCATTGCTTTCATAAATACAGTTATTTCACCCTTCATTACACACACACTGTTGCTTGGCTGGTTTTAAAAGCAGCTGAATGTAGATTGTTTGAGGGTGCGTATTCTTCAGCATCACGGCCAAAGCTTTGTAAAAGAAGCAACTGCAAAACGCCACCCAGGCGTTACAGAGCACCAAACTAAGTGAAATGCCCATTTCAATTTAATTTGTTCAATTTTTGGTTTCTGTATAAAATTACTTGGTTTGTGCAAAGCACAAAAGCGGCAAGTTTGGTTTTAACCAATATATGAGACTAAGGGCCAATGTTGATAAAGTGTTTACTAAAATGTATGAAGCAGTGAGTCTATCAGAAGGATGAAATATTAGGACCATTGGCAGAGCAAGTGACACAGTATTCTGCCTTTTGAATGGTGAAATGCCCTCAAATTATTGAAAAAAAAAAGCTGAAACCCATGAATCGCCATTACATTTAAATCAGGTGACATTCCTGCAAGCCTCTATGTAGCATCATTTCCTACATGATGCCTGATGACCAATGGACAATTTAAAAGTATTCTGACATTATAGTAGTAGTAGTACTATGAGTAGCGACATTGGCTTATTTGACTGGCTGAGTAAATAATAGTAAAATATTAAATATACATGACATTTGCATGCCAGACTGGAAAAGCAGGCCCCAAATCTCTTCTTAGATGTGTGTTTGGAAGCCCTAGGAGCTCAGAAGCGGCACTACTGCACAGACGGCTAATGCCCTTCTATAGCCCAGCTGGCAACTGTTGTTGTATAATGTTGCACCCTGCATCAGTGCAAATCCTTTCACTTTACAACAAAAACAACCCCAGGAGATTAAAAAAGTCAATCGGGCTGAGATAACCAACTAGAGGATTCCTTCCAGCTCTCTCCCCAGCAGGCTGCGCAACCTTTGAAACATTTATTGTCAACAGGATCAAGAGGCTCATGCTTTGAGAGGTTTAAGCCATGACCAGATGGTAACTGAAACTCTTATATCATCCATCTTTTAGGAGATTCAAGATATCGCTATTTCAGTCCATACATGTGCCAGACATTGTTTCTCTTAAGTAACAGCACAGCATTAGTATTCATATGCCAACAGTGCATACATCAAAAAGCAGTCTGCAAATGCACAGTCTGCTGCCATTGGAAAAGCCATTTTGTGATGATCTACGCCAAGGTTTAAGCACAAGCTGCAGACATATGGAAAAATTATAGACTCACTATACAATGGCTTTTGTCTTTTGAAGTTACATTATAGTAAATTTGACAAAAAGGAGAAAATAGCTGAACAGAACCCCTGCGTTATTTTCTGCAGCCATTTGAAATGCAGTATTAGCCTAAAACTAATTATCAGTACGCTACATAATCAACATTGTACTATAATTTGACCAAAATTAGGTCAAATATTTCCAAGATAGGCCAGAACAACAATAGCCTACAAGTAATTATGCTGTCCATCTTCATCATCATCAAATAACAAGGAATTGAATTTCAATATTGACCTTTCTCTAACCCTAACCCACAACTTCTATTGAGATTCTTATACATAGGCTATTAATTTGTCATTATACTTTTGCAAACATACATAACAAAAACAAAAGAAAAGAAGAAAAGAAAAATATGCAATAGAAACGAGAGCATAAATGACTCATTAAATGCCTAATTAAAAGGTCCATTGTGTAACTTTTCTGATGGAGGGCCCAGCAAATACTCCATAGAGATGTTTTCACTGTATGGTAATAAATCTTCATGGAGACCAAAACTTGCTCACAGTCAGATGCTTGTTTTTCTCTGTATTTTGAGCTAAAAACCACCTGTCATTGAGTAAAGCTATTTAATGTCACACTGTGGAACATTCCAGGCTGAGCAATGACATATCTAAACAGGTAACAGACCCCCAACTAAAAAGCACCTTTACATCTCGTCATAGATTTTGTGGGGCCATATTAAATCCTACCTTGTTGTACCTTTTAATAATACAGTCTTGGACTTCATCTCACCAGATCACAGTGAAATAAGAAAAAAACCCTGACATTTCTAAAAGCCCTCAAGCCACACAGAGCACCAAGTCTTTTACAAATGACACCAAAGTGAATCCAATAACCTCCTCTGTGAAAGATTCCCTTGACCCGGTCCCCCCCTCCATCACTGCAGCACTCACTTAATTAAGTTAAACCAAGAGCAATAAATACGGCGGCTGACATATTGACGCTGATGCTCGTCTTCATGCGGAGAGACTTGGCGATGGATGGCACCAATCACTACAACATACAGCTCAGGTCAACCTTCAAAAATGGATAGGAAATATGATATGATCGACAGCGCTGTGGGGACTCGGGACACCTTTTCCGACTATATGCCAAGAGATTTAATGTTGTGTTGTGACAAAGAAGTGCCGGGATGAATATATTTTTGCCGTGGTGGTGCCAAGGCTCATCGGTGTGTCTGGCTATGGCAAAGAAACAGAGATTTCAATCTAGCTAAGCCATCTGTTCCCCGATAGCAGCTCTGTCATTTGATATGGACTGCCCATCACCAGCAGAGGCCTCAAGTTCACCTTGCCATCAGAGACGCCTCCGACTGGCTCTTATAAAATGTGATGGATGAAGGCCGTAAAGCACCAACTAGGCTCTTGTCAAGGCCCAGCACACAATCACAGTCTTCATTACCCAAAAGTCAGAGTTTAACGTGGACGGGCAGAACCAGAGCTCTTGTTGGCAGCTATAGCCAGGGTTACTGCAGAAAATATACAGGTTGGCATAGACAAAATGTGAATATAAGTTGGAGCTATTGGTAATTTATCTGCTAATGAAACTTTTGCTATACAAGTTAAGATTAAGATATACTTTTTTGTCCCCGTAGTGACATTTTTCCAGTCAGCTAGGCTTGGTCAGGACTACGCTCGCTGGAGGATTTTACCTATTGAACATGTTTCAAGTATTCTTTGATACCAGTACTGCTGATAGTGTATCTTTCAATGATCTACTTCAGGTATTGTATCATATTTCATCAGACAAATCAAGGACAAGTGAGAAATTGCACAGATTTTGTTCAAAACTTTCTGTAATAAAAAGTCTTGGATCCAGACTCTGGTCTGAATACTGACATTCTGTAACGCCTGCCAGCCACATCGACACAGCACTTCAATGCTAATGACGTTTGTAAGAACACGTTTGATGTTTTTACATTTAATTACTGCATAACAAGCACAAATACAAACAAACAAGATATGCAAGACTTTAGTTATACTTTTAAACTTTCTACCCCTACACAGCTACTTCTAATAGTCGTGGTATCAGCCCATCAGATAGGCCTTACTACACAGTCAAATAATTCCAAGCAAAAAACACACATTTTTCTCATTACGTTTTTAAGTAAGTCTTCGATTTACAGTTTTTAATAACGCTCACAAAGCAGAGGGAGTTGACCACCTCACACTAACAAAGAGGGACACGTGGTTGAATGTGATTTGGCTTGTGACTTTCAGTTGCTGTCACTCATAAGACTGAAACAGCAATTGGTGCTAATATAGTGCAACCCTGAATACCAGTACACTCAAACCTTTTTTTGTTTTTTTCCCCATTTTTTTTTTCAAGAAAAACAAAAATCATGCTTTCTGTAAATCTCACGTTTTTGTTAATTCATGTGTCACCAGCATAGACTGTATAAAAGAAGTGGACTAAGTGAGTACGAGGTCACCCATAGCGTTCAATGCTGCTCAAATGAGGCTCCCGATGCTTAAGGCTACAGGAGCGAATCTGACAAAATAGGAAAAAGGAAAAAAGAAATCAGGATCACATAGAGCAGGTTAATACGGACAGTTTAAGACCAAAAGGACGAGGATCACTGCAGCAGTTACAGACGGAGGAGCCACAAGATCCTAATGTAAGTCAATGAGAGCCAGGGTCAGAAGGAGCCAGAAGAGCCTCCTGGTGCACTTCCTGTTTGGCATTTGGTATTTTTGAGCTACAAAGTCACCTGTAATTGAGTAAATATAAGGTAGAGCTGTTTAATGTCATACTGCCGAACAGTAACCAGGTGACAAGCCAGTGCCAGATCCCCACCAAAAAGTTACATAGTGCACCTTTAACATACAGGCAGGTTCTGTTCTGATCTCAAATGGTAAATGGTCACGTTTTTACACTGCGCTTTTCCACCTTCAAGGGACTCAAAGGGCTTTACAACGAGGAGCCACTCACCCATTCACACACGACCTCATAGAGCAGTGTATGCAGACACTTACATGCGATGTGCAGGCTGGCCTCTCTGCTCACGATGGTGCCAAAGGAGTTGGATGCCAGACACTGGTAAATGCCCACGTCCTCGTCTTTGTTCAGGTGAGTGATGTGTAAGTTCCCTCCCATCAGAGTGTACCTGGAGCCGGGCCGGGGCAGGATGAAGGAGTCATTGAGTTTCCACCTGTCAAAGCCAACAACACAAAACACATCTTCAGCAAATCTGCATAGAAAAGTGAGCACAGGTGTTAAATAATAGTGCAAGCATAATTTATACCAAATCTGCATAGAAAAGTGAGCACAGGTGTTAAATAATAGTGCAAGCATAATTTATACCTTTGGGAAATTCAGAATATATCTTTTACTAAATGCTAATTCAGTTTAAAGGTGCACTGCGCAACTTTTCTGGTGCTAATAGTGCTGCAACCTGCTTGTCTCCCTTGTGATACAGTATGTCTAATCTATATTCTATAACATAAAGGAAAAATGCAGAGGACACATATCTATTGTATCATAGCTATCAGCTTTGTGTGTTTCATTTTCCCACCAAATAACTGCGTTTAAAACACAAAAAGGGTTTATCCTAAAAGAATACATTATGTCATTTTTTTCAATTCAAATATGTTAAATGGTGATATAGTTCAATAAACAA
>KN492661.1:0-12829 GCA_000787155.1 Scartelaos histophorus
AAAATAAATAAATAAATAATAATAACAGATTTTTTTTATATAGTGCTTTTCAGGACACTCAACAATGCTTTACAGAACACATACTAGAACAGTCAAAAGAGCAATAAACAAATAATACAGTAAATATAAAAACAGTGAATCAGATTTCTTGACTGTGTTTTAGTAAAATAGAGTAGACTAATCTGTCTTAGGCCCCTTAAGCCACTTTCGGCCCGCCAAAGCAAGCAGAAGAACAGTCCCTGAATCGTTCTCTGAGAGCTTCTATGCCTATTTTCTATCCGAATTAGTCTAATGTGTTCTGCTCAGACTACATTACGCCTAACAGTATCTCAGTGTCAAAGAGCTTTAGGAGAGGGAGTTTGTATTGAAAGGGCTGTAAATGAGACAGTGATTTGACAATAATAGTCTTGATCTTCCAGGAGGCCCACACACACCCAGCGGCTCCTCTCCTCTGGTCCTCCATTGTCCTCCATCCTGCTGCCTCCTCCTGCTGCTATTTCACTCTTAATTAATTTCTCAGCACTCACTAAAGCCCCTAGCACCGGATTTTCTAGCCCACTCCCAGATCAGCTGCTCAGGGCTACCTCGCCTCGTCCCTGTCTGTACCGTGGCTCCAAATTGGTGCTGAAGGTGGGGTGTAGTTCCGTGACTTTGCCAGGAGGTTTGAGTCTAGTTTAGATCACTTTCACTAGAGGATGTCACTATGGGGCCATCCTCACTGTCAGTCTATTAGGTTCTACAAGGGTACAGCAAGGTCAGATGGAGCATGCAAATGGACCGTTATGAAGATGTATATAAAGAGGTTATTGGACAGTAAAGGCAAGTTTTCATCGCCTAATTCAGTCCTCATGTTCAGAGATGGCAGACTTCATAGAGCCTTCAAAGTGTTACTACACACTTACCAGGGTTCTCAAAGGTTTCTGTAAATTTCATTATTAGTAGATTTATTAGTAGATTTATTGGAAAAACACAAAGACTAGACAAAAAAATGGGGTAAATTAAATAATTCTAGTCTAGCTGCTGCTGAGGCTACTGCACCTTGGGCCCCAATGAGCATGGCCAACCACTCACACACCACAATCACTAGGGTGGGTCAAGTGTCTTGCCAAAGAACACAACAACAGTTTACATTGGACCCATTGTTGTCCAACTGTGGGATTCCCATTAAATACTTACTAGGCCCAATCCTGTTTAGTTTCCAAGATCAGACAAGATTATGCACTGACAAGGAGATATGGCCATATAAAGAACAAATGGTTGGCAAAAATAACACAGACTGCGGTTACCCGGGCACTCAAAATCTGAATAATATCTGATTATCTGAGTTCTTAGATTATTTAAATGACGTGTAAAAAGCCAAGTCATCATTTCTTTCTGCTCTGCTCCCTTTGTCAAATCAGATTTCATTTGTAATCTTAAATGTCCAGAAATCAGATTATAATCAGGGTTTTTGTGTGCATGTGGAGAGGGCCACTAAAACAGCAACAGAGACTTCTTCAGCCACCATCATTCGGTCACTCAGCATGTGCACTCAGGCAAGGTGGGTGAAGTGTCTTAACCAAGGACACAATCGTCAACCTTCAGTTATAAGACAAGCACTCTAGCACCTGAGCCACTCTCACCACCAATGCAGATCAAATGCGCTTTAACATGAGGCTCATATTTTATTGTCTAGTGACATGTGGTAAGATCTAGTATATAGTGTCATAGTCCTTAATGATATCCATATAACAATTTGGTCACACCAGAATATAACACTTTTATTCTTAAAAACCTGAAAAACTACAACATTATTTTTCACTTACCTTAACCTATGCATTTCAAGAATCCTAATCATTGTTTGCAAAGACTTTATAAGCTCTTTTAACAAGGGTAAAGCCTAAAACAACTAGCAGGGTAACATGCACTTACTGATAATCGGACAGTAAAACTCTTTATAATTTGATAGCGACAGACATATTTCACTGCGAGAGCTTTTTATACAATTATATGTACTCAAAAATATGAACAAATGATAAAAGTAAACTGAAGTTAGTCAAAGTAAGACACCATATTTTTAGATTTTAATTAACATGTTTCTAAAGAAGTTGTTGCTAGAAATTCGATTAACATTTAGGAGGGATTTTTTTTTCCAATTTTGAATTTTTACATAAAAAACACCACATCCCACTCTCCACACTACAGAAAATTACATAAAAACACTGAAAAAACAAACATCAATCATCGCTCAAGTCAAATCTTGTCAAAATAATAAAAAAGGTGTCATGGGGCGCATTTTGTTGTGCCTCTGTCAAATAGAGTACAGTCACAGCAGTATTTATGACCAAACAATAGGAAATCACCATTGTTCTCATATAAAAATAAACATTTAAATGCATCCTTATGGCACACACAAAATGCACGCTGTACCCTTTGACCTTTGCCTTACTGCTTAATTCTTTTTCAATAGAAATTGTGACTGGCGGATTATCCTAAAGTCCTCAATGAAAGCTTGGTTTTCTTTTGCAGCCCCCCGAAAGCACAGCGCTGAGAGGAGAGGCCATGACCCCAAGTTTTCCATCGCCCACACACTTCCAACACTGTACAAGCACAACTACCCAGGAGCCTCTTCCCTTTTATTCCTCTGATTCCTTTAGCTATAATTGTTTGGCGAGTTAGTGGAGGCTGGGCCAAAAAAAGAGGAAAAAAATTATGAAAAAAAAAAAAAAAAGAAGAAATTCAGTAGACATTTTCAAGGTTGCTTTGCAGTGCCACAGACAGTGAACAGAGAGAATAGAAATGGGAAAGGAGAAGTTGAAGGCCAGATGTGTATTGTGTGGCCTTCCTCTAGGGAACCAATCACGACTGCCCTTAAGAGTTTGACCTTTCACCTCCTCAGCCACCAATTGGACCACAAAGTAAATTCTATATACACTGTAGCACATTTGATGTCCTCCTAGCAATTTCATCATTTTTCTTTGTGTGGTTTTATTTTAAGTTCACTGTACAGTAGCTGTACGGTAAATCTAGTATAGTAGTAGTAGTAGTATACACTATTGTGGGCTGAGAGTAAGATTCTTTTAACGCCAAATTGACCCCAAAAACTGCTACTATTCTTTAGCAATGATTCCTTGAGATTTGTGTGTCAATGAAATTGAGAAAAAAAAAACTAAACGGATTCTGTCAAATTTCACATCACAAATCTGCACAAAAGAGAAATATTTTGCCAATCTGATTCACAACATACCAAGTTCATTCAAAGTTGTATCCTTTGAACAGTTGAAAAGCCCTGGTTGATCATTTTCCTTTTTCTTCAGAACTAAAATTTTGTTGAAAAGGGGTGAAAAAAATCTAATGAATGCTGACAAATTTCATTGTGAAAAAATGAAATTTCTATTTTTGCCCCGTTGAAAAGTCTTGGTTGAATTCTTTTCCCTCTTCCTTGATGTTCAGATTTATTCACAGAAATTGTGAAGAAAATCAGTCTCAAATTTCACATTGAAATATCACAAATCTGAACAAAAGATAAAGATTTTGTCAGATTCAGAGTTCTTACAGACAAGTTTTTTTTTAAATTTCAATCCTTGTCCTAGTTTGTGTATTTCCGATTCCTTGATGTTCAGTATTAGTCAGAATTGTGGGAAAGAATCTAATAGATGCAGACAAATTTCATATTGTAACATCACAAATTTATCTGGTTCACAACACACGTTTATTTTCTAAATTTCAATGCTTGTCCTGGTTGAATTATTTCCCGTTTTTTTTATTATTATTATTATTATTTTTACAAGTCTAACAAATAAATATCTGAAATACAAACATCCTTGGATCTGGACAGACTGGGTAAGAATTCTTGTCTCCTTTATTTGAATCTCGTATTGTCATCAGTGTATTTCTTGTTTCGTGTCCTTCCCTCTCACACTTCCTCCTTCTCTCCTGTGCTTCCTCCTCTGACTAAATGAGCCACTGGGGAGCAGCAGACAGACCATAACCCAGCAGCTGGAGCCCCCAGCTGGGCCTAGAAGGGCAGGGGAGCGAGAGAGACCGGGTGAGACAGGGAGAGGTGAAGAGAGAGAGGGAGAGAGAGAGAGGAAGGTGGGAGGGAGGGAAGGACAGAGAGAGAGAGAAAGAGAGAGAGAGAGAAAGAAAGAGAGAGAGAGAAAGAGAGAGGTGGGAGGGAAGGACATAGAAAGAGAGAAGTGGGAGGGAGAGAGAGTGGGAGAAACAGAGAGGTGTAGAGAGTGGGAGAGGGAGGGAGGTGGAGAGAGAAGGAGAAGAGTGTAAAGTAGACAGAGAGATTGATAAAGATAGAATGAGAAAGAGTTACTGTCTCAGGGATGGCAAAATGTAAAATTTGTCATAATAAAACTGTGTATGATGAACTTGTTTCAGCACATAGACCATGTACCTGTTGATAAAAATATACGTTTATTAATAGATTCAATTTTTTTTATTTTTTTTTTTACTTCAAGTACATTACCCTCTGGATTTTTGGGGGGAGGATTTGAACAAACCCATTAATAGTGACTGTTTTACATTAGAAATACAGTGAAGTGTAAGTTCTGTGCTGCAGGTTTGGGTAATCTGGCAAAAGCTCCCATGATGCAACAGCACTAATGAGGTTAGCTCAGTATTGATCTGGAATGGCACTTGTTGGGATCATCCGGGAAGAGGAGGTACTTTAAGTGGTGTTTTAGCCAATCACAACAGCCAATTGGCATGCTTCCATAATACAACTATAAGGTTTTTGGTAACACACATGTTCCATCGCACCTACTGTTTTTACCCTTGCTACTTTGTTAGCAATGATTAATAAAATGTTTTTGTCAGAAAATATACTTTTTTTGATCTGCATCAAATCATCAGCACAGGCCTGTACCATACGAGCTGTGCCAAATGTGAGATCAAATCCAGGTTCTAACACTTTCCTGAAAGTCTCTCCCCACTTTTCATCTTATTTCATTTACTGTCTTGTCCAAAATCTTTCCAGTTCACCATTTGTACCCAGAAGAATTAGAATTCAGTACTTTACAATTTGTAAATTGGTTGTAAATTGTAGAACAATTTGTAATCTACTAAACATGGATTTTTCTGTTTGGGATGTTTATCCTGCCTTATTTTATAAGTGGCCACTGGCAAAATTGAGTGCACATTAAGGGCAATATCTTATCCCATTTCCATAATAACCACTTTGCTTTTACTGCCTTTCAAGTCATAAAAGACATTAACCTCACAATGATAGCCTCTGCCTCCGTCACCTCAGGCTGTTGAAAACATAATTGTCAGTCAGAAGAAATCGGATAATTAATTTTAATAATAACCTTATATCCTATTGATAAGGTCTAACAAGATTGGGTGTAACAGTGATTGAACCCAACAGTCTGGAATGGTGAATACAAGATTGTGTGAAATTCTAAGTGTTACACTGACAGAGTTATACTTGGAGCTGCAGCAGGCAGGGGGTCCTAATCCACCTAATCTGGACCCAAAAAGCACAGGTATAAATGCACTTGTCACTTAAAAGCCCTGAGATAATAAGATTTCACACTGATAATACGATTTTCACTACGGGCTAATTCAGGACTGCTACTTTTGATGCTATTTTTTGCGAGCCTTTAATGTTTTACGACAACTCTACCTGCCATCTGTGCATCATGAACAGCGAGCTGAATGTAAACATCAGACCTGACGGAGGCATGCTGTGGGATTTATTCAGTGTGAACTCACATTTAGAAAAAGGTTTAGAAGGGAGCATTTCAGACTCTACGTCATATGCTGTTGAATGTGTTGGAGTGAACTCTTCTTCTTCTCTTCAAACATAGTATTACCATAGAGTGTTTAGTGAGTCGGACATTTAAGGAGGAGGCATGACTGTGAGACCCTATCTGTAGTCTGCACTATATCCTGGGTGTGAGAGAGTTGGTGTGCCCCCTCGTCCTGATTTACAGTCTGGTGGCCACATTTCCAGGAGTTCAGTGGTTTTCCTCTGACACAGAAATGAATTATACTTGTTGCTTTCTGCCCATGACCTTTGTGTTGTCCCAGTCCATAAACTGATTCTTTAAAGCAGTAGTTTCAGATCTTTTCCAGTATGTATTTCCAGTCCCAAGGATACAACTGGTCCAAGCTGGAATCGTACTGCCAACCATCACGATGACACACATTATTATCCTAGTCCTTGTGCCACAAAAGAGAAATGGAAAGGAACATGATTTAAGCTTGAGGGGATTTTGTGGAATCCTCTAACCAAATGTTTCAGGCACTGCAAAACTAATCTTTGCCACTTTGTTATTCTCAGTGGTACAATGTAGTTATTTTAACCTTCCAGCACTTCATATTTGACTTTCTTTTCTTTGTGTCGGCGCATATCTGCCTCCTACTTCAGCCAGGTTTCATAACACATTAAACTGCTTACGTCGTCTTATTGGGTGTGATTGAATAGCCCCGAAGCAAAGAAGCAGTGCAGGCCGGTTTCAAGGAAATGGGGGTTGATGGTTTGGGCCAAGTGGACAGGGACTGCCCTCCAGCCTCCCACTCGTGAACATTGACACTAATTGAGAGGGCTATGAAATATAGATGATGTGCACCGTGGAGACCCTCTGCTCTCTCCTCTCTCTCCCCCTCTTTCTCTCTCTCCTCTGGCCTGTCCTGTGGGCCTGCTCCACTGGCTCCCCATCAGGATCGCATGCAGACGGCCTGTTGGCACTGGTATGCACCGCTGCACTCGAGGTGTATCAGCGATGCTCCGCTAGACATCAGCGGTCAGCCTGCTTCACCTGTGTGTGTGTGTGTGTGTGTGTGTGTTGGAGGAGTGGGTGTGGGTCACTTGTGTCTGCCTCAGCTCAGTCACATATGGATGGTGAGGAAGTGAGAGACATCTTAAAGGTCCTATATTGTGCAAAACTAACTATTTTGTATAAAACGTTTCAAAAGGAGCGCTTCCTGGACCTCCAGAGGATAATACACAGTAGAAAAAACACAGTGGTGTCTTTGGGAAAGGGAAGTCAGTTTAAAGATGCAAAAAAATCCAAGGCACTCACCGGTTGAAATAAAATGCCTTTATTAATTTACGGCATGTCAAAATGGACAACTTTGTTTAAATTTTTGAATACGGTTACCTTTACCAATCCATCAAATCTGCAGGCTCATGGGATTGATCATATACCAGACTCTTTACGTAAAGGAAACCGTATTCAAAAACTTAAACAATGTGAAACTTTCTGGATTTATAAATTAAGGCAACTAAATATCCTGGGCTCAATGAAGATATGGACTTCTCTGTGTTTTTATAACTAATTGTCTATTACTGACTTTTATAACTGAGTTGTATGTATTTTTTCTGTATTTTTGTGTACATTCGAGTGTCTATAGATTTTATATATCCTTGATCTCACCTGGTTCTAACACTGCCTCTTGTGGAGTGTCTCAGGTAGTGTTCACAGGTGAGTCTCCACACCTTCTCTTCCAGCTGGAGCCGCCCTATTGGTGGATTTCTTGTATTTAACTCACATGGTTCACTCAGTATTCTGTTTGTCCCCTGAGGAAAGCCAGAGGCTGAAACGCGTCGGGACTTTTAAGTTGTCCATTTTGACATGCCGTAAATTAATAAAGGCATTTTATTTCAACCGGTGAGTGCCTTGGATTTTTTGCATCTTTAAACTGACTATTTTGTACTTTAAGCTATGTTTGAATGTTGTCACCCCATTAGAAACACACCTGGAGTTGTGTTTTGTTCCATTCACTTGTGGTTGAGTGGCCCTTTCCTATTAGTCTATAAGTCCAAAACTGAAAATATTCTGTTCCGCCTTGTGATATCATGAAGTTTACAAGTTAACAGCTTCCTTTTACCTGTCGTTCTGTATAGATTGGCAATTCTGAGTTTGAAATCATCCAAATGATTCTAGTGAAGGAGTATGGACTTTAAAAACACAAAGGAGCTGTCTTACCACTGCCATCACGACGTGGTATAGAGTGTTTTCAGTTTGAGAGAAGAACTCAACCTACATATCGACACCTTCCTAAAATAATCACATAAGTCATTTTTTTCAGGTTTTTCAGGAAACACAAAAAAGTCCCCCCAAAATTGAAATTATGGCATTTTGTAGCCCAAGTAAACTTAGGCAAAAAAGTGACTTAGGCGATTATTTCAGGAAGGTGACGATATGCATGTTTTTGATGAGGAAACAACATTATAACATAGATCAGAAAATAGTGTAATTTGAGCCCTTTAAAGTTTAAAACATTTCAAGATTATTTGTGTGTCTCTGTAAATGTTTTGCTTCTGTGTGTAAGACTCCTCATGGGTTGTACTTTTTCACGAGACTGGACAGGCAGACCCGAGCAATTTCATAGGAAAGGGAGTGGAACCCCTAATTAAACGCACTTTTCCATCACTTTTTAATGAACATTCTTCTTGTAGTCTGTTCCCATCTGTTTCATTACTAGGTCAAGGGAAGATATTTTTGGTATGGGCCAACAAAACAATTTCTAAATAATAATAATAACTATAACCCCATGAGTATATTTGAAGAATATTTTAAAACTTCAGTATCTTGAAATGAGTGTCTTGGCAGAGATGTGCTGCAGTGAGTTATTACATCCTGTGGCGTCTTCAGTCTTTGATTCTGACGGCTTAAACCCCTATTGACCTTCCTTTAGATATTTCAATAATTTATATCTGACCAAACTAGATATGTAAAACAACTTATATCCAGTTAATAAACACTAAAACCAATGCAATTTTAAGTAGGTATCCGCCTTTTCAGCTGGTCCCACACAATAATAAAAAAGGTCTTGTTGAAAAATGTAGTGGCGCAGAAAGTATATATATTGCTATAAGTAAGTAAGTAAAAAGTATCCACACATTTAAGTAAAATGTCTAGTTTTTTATACATTTCAAACTTTTAAATATTGTTATCAAGTTTTAAGTATTACTATTACACTATACTAGGAAATAAATCTGTCATTTCTTTTAATGAACAGATTTTTTTTGATTTTTGATTTTTTTTTTGTTGAAGACTCCAGTGCAGCCACTCCAAATCCAAATGATCCCCTCCACTTTGGCTCCTCTCCTCAGCTTGTACATGCCCGGCTCTCCCCCTGCACCCTGGTGTGTGGGGTCACATGTGGATGTCCGGGGTGAGAGACCTCTGAAGGGCTTCTGAACAGTAATTATACAAACGCTTCCTCATGTGTTACTATTTCCACAGAGAGAGCGCACACAAACCATACAAACCACACACACACATACACACACACACGCAGGGGGGGTCACCACTTTGCCCTGTGCCCCAGCGCTGAGCAAAGGCCAAGGTCAGACCAAGAAGATGAACTCCCTGCTATTATTTTCAGTATGGTCCACAGAGACAAACTATCACTATAAATTGGTAAATATATTTGCTCAAATGATAAGGTACTTTTTAGTCTTTGTATTGCACTTAGCTAATTTTTTTGCATAAGCTAATTATATGCTATACATTTATAAAGAACAGTCTGAATCATTTAATTATCATGTAATCTTTGTGTATGCATTGTTTCCCTGTTTTCTTGTATGAAGAAAATATATAATTAAATCTAAGGCATGTATGTAAAATGATCTTACAAAGATAAGATCAGATCAGTCTTGTTTGCAACTTCTTAGACGCTGACATGCACAGTACAGGGGTCACATCTTCAACTTGTTCCCATGAGAATACAGACCGATGAATAAAACTGAGTAATGATTGTTGATTTCACACATGTACAGTTGCTTATACGTGTAATAAAACACATAAAAGCTAAACAATGGCACTCAGTAAATATAGATGATAATTAGGACTACAAAATAAAAATAATAAAGTACAGTACTCAGTATCTCGAATAAGGCAGTATCTGTAGCTGGTATATTCTGATAGTAACTGGGATACTGTGGCATGTATACGCAGTATCCCGGTTACAGAAACATAAAGGTGAGTGCACGTGCATCCAAAATACAATACTCTTCAGTCTTTTCATCACAACAATAGCCAACATAAATAAAGTGACCAACATAAATGTGGTGGATACCTCTGCCACCACTCCACAGTGTTAGTATTTTTCTTATTTTTATTAAGTTAATTACAACACAGTTTGATTGATCTATTTAAGTTTTAAGTTAGGCCTGACTATTTCTGTTAATTTGAGCTTTTGTTAAAGTATATTTTTGAATTTATTAAATTTAAACCTATCTTTTTTACACCTTGTCCATGCCTTTTCTGTTTGGTCCGTGACAATAAATAAAGTAACCAACATGATACGTGATACTGATGTGCATGTATACGCACTCATTATTATTTGAGACCTGCTGAAAAGGTTTCAACACATTTTTAGACTGAGCAAATAAATAAAAAAATAAATAAAACTGAAAAAATTATTCAGTTGTTCTGTTGAACAAAATCCAGCACAAATGTGTACCAAAATCATACATTTAAAACTTTATTAGATCTCAAATTCTGTGGGAAGTAATTTTACGTTTTACTCTAAGCACATTTTTAAACAGGTAATTCAATACGATAGGTTATTTTTTTTTTTTTCATGGGATACTTGCTTTTTCCTTCTCTGTTGTGTTGCTGGCCCCAGACTGTTTAAATCTCAAAACTGATGTATTCAGACTGGCTTTCAACACTCAGTAATGCAGTGACACTTTCTGTTTCTGTTTTACTATTTAATGATTTGCTTGTTTTGATACTGTTGATTATATTGGAAATGGCTCTGGTCACCCTGTGTGTTCTAAAGGGCTCTATAAATAAAGATTGACGGTCTGACTTTTTTTGCTCTTCTATCTGTGCTTTTACTTAAAGGCGCACGGTGTAACATTTCTAGTGAAGGGTCAGGCTACCTGCTTGTCCCCATGAAAATGTTATTGCTTTGTCTAGAATGTTCCACAGTTCTGTCACGAGGGAAAGATCACAGCACTACGCCACATTACAATTTAGATCTGCGGAGAGTCGACTCTATTCACAGAAGAAATTAGTGTATTTTTGAGCCATAGAAACTCCTGTAATGAATAAATGCTACGTGGATATGTTTAATGTCATACCATGGAACATTCAGGGCAAAGAAATAACATCTTCATGAGAAAAGACAAAAAATCACAATCACTTTACCCATTTTCAGCGCAACTTTCAGAATTTGTTCTTCACCAGTTTGCATTAAAACTACTTTCCCAAACTCACCCAGTCTTAACCCTGTGACCTGGTGATACTCCACATTCTCTCATACTCCAGACTTCACATTCTATACACATGTCTCAATGGAGCCAGCAGCCAAGTGTTCCCAAACGCAGGCACATTGTTCCAACCCCTGTTCGAGATGCCTCCAGGAAAATGTTGCCTACCCTCAGCACTTTGCCTGTCAGTCGTCTGCGTGCTCTGCCTCTTTGCACGCTTGTGAGAAGTCGTAGCGCGGCGAGGAGTGTAGCTCTTTCACTACGTGTGCGTTTGTGCAAGATCAGCTGAAAAATCTGGCATCGTCTTCACAATCCTAGAAAACATTACGAAAGCATTCCAGTTTTGAGAAAGGGATCTTGTCTTGGAATGGGGTCTAGCCATGGTTGGATTTGCCCCTTTTTTCTGGGTGATAAGGATAAACTGTATATATAAATAGGAAGTGTTCATGGGGATGCTTCTGGCTCCATCAACTCCAATCAAGTTTCCAATTGACTTTACATTGGAAAATTGTCACCTCTCCCTCTTTAACTGATGCAGTGATTTTGTCATTTTGGTCTTTAAAATGTTCACATTAACCCACTCTTCATGATCCCGGTGTTACTTTTTTGTACATAAATAAATTCCCATTTAGGCCTGTCACAATAAAACATTTTGAAGCACACTTTCCTGCTACAGAAATATACTGTGATAAATTGTAATATTGAAACTGCTTTATGCATCTTCTTCATAATCCTGGAATCCATTATGACAGTTTTAAAAAAGTAACTTGGGATGGGGTATAGTCAGGCTTGGATTTGCCCTTTATTGGACGATAAGATACAGCAGACTGTCTATAGAAATGGACATATAGCAAATGTTCATGGGGGTGTCTTTACTATTTTCTGATCTCTGTCAAAATGTTATTTCCTCATAACCATAACTGGAGTGGTGTTTTGTTTCATTCACACAGGCTTTACACATAAACTCTGCATATTTAGGCTGCGTTCTTCTCTCAAAGAGGAAACACTGTGTTCCAACTTGTGATGTCATGTGGTAATACAGACAGTGCCTCACTGTGTTTCAAACTCCATAGACCTTCACCAGAATCATTTGGATCATTTCAGCCCTGGATTTTCCCATCTCTATTGAACTAAGAGTAAAAGAAGCTGTTGAAAACCACTACTTCATGATATCACAAGCTGTAATAAAGCATTTTGATCTGAAATGTGAAACAACAAGATTAAGATTTTGATGATGTAAAGCTCAAAAAATCAGTTTTGCATAATCCAGGATCCTTAAAATATTTGTATTAATCCCCTCTGCATGACCCAGATGTTTTTATTTTGCTATTATGCACACAAATAAATGTGGCTGGCTCTAATTTAACTGCTAACCTCATGAGCTTCATTTGACTGGAGCTAAATGCTAAGGGCCACGCCGCACTCACTTAGTCCACTTCTTTATACAGTCTATGGTAATAAGTGACATAAGCTGACATTTAGGGTCAAGCGTGCAGTCAACTGGAGACTCATAGAAAGCCATAGTAGCCAGTTCCAGCTGTGTTAAGCCTTTTTAAATCTCATTATTCCCCTTGTCAACTTCCGCAGTGCATTTTCCTCAAATGTCATATTATAATGTTCAACTCCAAAACTCCAATCCCTTTTTTTCTTTTTTTTTTACAGGTG
>KN492662.1:867-15779 GCA_000787155.1 Scartelaos histophorus
AAATAGCATTTAACCCCCCCTAAGTGGCAAAGTATGTATATGTCTGAAATTAAAATGAAACATATATTTCTGTAAGCATTTGTCAAGTAAAACCATAAACATCAGTATTTTTCCTTCACCAGTTGTTTTCTTTGATGAAAAAAAAAAAAAAATCTAACCTCAAAATAGCATTTAACTCACTAATTGGAAAAGTTTAAATTGAAAAGTATTGTGCAAGATATATTTCTGTAAGTAAAACCATAAACAACAGGATTTTTTTTCCTTCATAAAAAGTGTGTGAAAATCTCCTATTAAACACATAACATGAAACTAAACTATAAACTCACATTTTCAGATGTTCTATGTTTAACCCACTGAAATCACATTATGTTCCTCTTCATTCCAGATTTGAAACAGTTTGTATAAAAAGTCTCGTTACTGAAATAGCCGCGGTCCACGTTGCAGCGGCGGGGTCAGTAGATAGATTTCCCCTCCCTTGCACATGTGATGGACTGTGACTTTTCAGACGTAGCGTAGCACCTTGATGTAGTATTGTGAACGTACTCTCCGCTCCAAAGTTCAAACGCCTCTTTGAAGCTCCAATGACTCGAAATACCGCCGTCCTCGTCAATAGAACGGGGAACATATACAGTGCGCTATATGTCCTATAATGGCTACAGTGAGGACGCTCCATTCAGTCCACAAAGTTAATAGATTGTATGTTTTTCTCGCTTTGAATCGGCTCTTGCAAGATTTAAGGAGGAACTATAAAACAAAATGGTCCATCTGATAACTCAAGTGCACTCTGTAATAAATAAATGAATGAATAGATGACCTTAAAGTGGATCTTTTACGCAAAATTCCCTTTTTTTGTGCACGTTCGCTTATTTTCAAGACGCCATATTGCCGATCAAACCCCCATTTTTTGCTCTATATTTATTTCTAATTAGCCTAAGTAACCCTTTTCGTAATCTGTGATAAAACATTGCGTCATTTTGTTTTGTGATTTGATGTGAACATGTCTTTATATTTATGATCTTTTGCGCTATCAAAGTTTCTCTAAAGTATTCTAATCTAATCTAAACGTTCAAATTTTAACATAATGATGCACGGGTGTCATAGATTATGTCGAAATAGCAAATAAAAACCCAGCAAGTCTTCTTTAACTATAGAGAATTTGCAAAGTTGAGCCAGAAATGCCCAAAAATATTCACAAAAATATTCAAAATAAGTAAAAATTTGAATAGCTGTATAGTAAAAATTGCATTAAACCAAGAAATAGAAAAGGGAATATAAATAGTAGGATTTAAAGCCATAGTGTGTAACGTTTTAGCCAAAAAGCAAACTAAAAAAAGAGCGAGCTTATGGTTTTAGGCTTGCATCTCCACAAACCTGACTCTTATTTGTCGTATTTGGCGCTAATCTTCCACTTTATAGCGTAAATTGTATCTGTCGCCATGGAGAATGTTCCACGGTACAGCTTTTAACAGCTCTTATGCATGAGTAATGGCTACCTCCACCGTTAAACGTCGCATTCTTCTATAAGTGCCATTTTCCAGACATGAAAACAATTATAACGTAAGATATACACCCCCCTCCGCATTCAAAAACCCGCTTTCTGATTTTCGCCGTTGCGCAATTTGTCGATAATTTGGTGTAATTTGTGCAGTGAACCGCGGCAGGGTTTAATGAAGGCTGAAACGTAAAGGTGCAGTCGTCATTAAAAAAAAGAAAAAAAAAGAAGAAAAAAAAAGTTAAAGTGTGTGTGTCTCCCGTGGCTTGTCTCCAGATGTACAATTGGCTTTTAGAAACTAACAGAGACGAATGGCAGAACAGATTTTATTAGCTCGCATTCCTCCGTCTATCACTCCATCCATCTGCTCCTCTTTCTCTTTTCATTGTCTCATCCCTTCTTTTTACTTTTTACTTCTTCCCGGCAACGGTTAATGTTTTATAAACGCTGGATTACGCTTTTAAATTTTGCAAAGAAATGGAAAAAAGTTTAAGATTAAGATTTAAAAGGCCCATTTTAAGCTGTTTTCTGATGTTTTTACCTCATTAGAAACATCAGAAACGTGCAGCTTGAGACTGAAAACGCTCTGTTCCACCTTGTGATGTCATACAGGAAGTGCTCTACTGTGTTTTTAAACTCTTTACACCTTCACTTTATTGTAATCGTTTTAATAATATTAATTAAATAATATAATTTCAGCCCTGGAATTGCCAATACTGAACAAAAAGTTAAATGTAGCTGCTGAAACTTGAACTGGAAAAGTACCACTTGATGACATCACAAGGTGGCGGAGCATGTAGACAGACTTAAACATGTGTAAAAAAGAAAAAAAAATCACTATAAAAAATATCATATAAAAAAAATCACTATAGTTATGCATCCCACAGTAGGTACTCAGCCCACAACAGGTACTCAGCCCACAGCAGGTACTCAGCCCACAACAGGTACTCTACTCACGACAGCTACTCACCCCACAGCAGGTACTCAGCCCACAAAGGTACTCTACTCACGAAAGATACTCACCCCACAGCAGGTACTCAGCCCACAACAGGTACTCTACTCACGACAGCTACTCACCCCACAGCAGGTACTCAGCCCACAACAGGTACTCCACTCACGACACCTACTCACCCCACAGCACATACTCTCCCCACAACAGGTACTCTCCTCACTAGAGCTACGCACCCCACTACAGGTACTCTTCCCACAACAGGTGTTCTGCCCACATCAAGTACTTTACTCACTACAGCTACGCACTCCAGAGCAGGTACTCCCCCCACAACAGGTACTCTGCTCACTATAGCTATGCATCCCACAGCAGGTACTCTCCCCCCAACAGGTCCTCTCCTCACAATAGCTACTCTACTCATTACAGCTACTCACCCCACAACAGGTACTCTACTAACTAGAGGCAGTCACCCCATAACAGGTACTCAACTCACAGCAGTTACTCTGATATTCAAGTCACAATAGGTACTTTCCCCGCACCATTAACTGAACTTTCAACTCAACTTTGAGAAACTCCAGCTGTTTTTTTGTGTGGTTTTTTTAGGATTTAACAACATTTTAACACATCTTAAAGTTTCCAAGTGTAAATTTTGCATCATATAGGACTTTTAATTTAATATTTAGAGTTTTATATTTACAGATAAAATACTAGACATACTATTTTCATGCTGTAAAGTACTGTTATTTATTCTTTACTCATTTCAGTTTTGCACAATAAACACACAAAATTGCATATATACTCCCTTGTTTTGCATGTTTTGAAATGACTGAACTAAAATCAACCTTTTTATCATTTTAAACTGCGTCTCTCCAAATCCAGCCTCATTTGTCATTGCCCGTTCTCTGCGACAACAAAGCCTGAATTACATCTCTGTTCCCCTCTCCATGTTCTGTCCCATTGTAAGTCTAATGTCCATTCATCGCTCTAAATCTCCTCTAGTCCTCCCGTCTCTCCTCCCTGTCTCCTTATAGCGTCCCTCCTGCATCTATAATTATTCCTAATCCCACTTTATCCTCCAATGGTCCCTCAGCCCTCTGGTGCTTCTCCGTCTCCTCCTGTTTTGATTCTATCCTCATCCCTCTCTCTCTGTCTCTCTTTCCCCTTATCCCTCCATCCTTTCCCTATGGAGCAGCCATCAGGTTTAGCAGATTAATATCCATAAATCTGGGTTTTTCCCACAGTTGGATTGCAGAAACGTATGTAGAAGTATTTTGTGCATATATGTAAAACCCCTCAGTCATCTTTGTAGAATGGATGGCAAATTGAATTTAAAAAATACGTGAAAAATATACAAATTGTTGTAAAAGCACATATCTAGTTTGCTGCAAGATTCACTGTCGCTTCCCTGTCTCCATGGATATTTTATTGCTTTGTCAGGAATGTTCAGGAATATGGTATTAAATGTTTCCGTCAATTCTTCATTTACAGGTGTTTCTAGATCTAAAGATGCATTTTTACAGAGAGTGGGGTTGCCTCTTCACAGATCTGACCCGTTACTTGTTTCCATGACATTAAAGCCAGTCTCTTAAGATTGTCATGGAGACAAGCAGGAGACATCTTACAAACTCCACTGGTCCAGAAGGATGAAAAATTAGGGAGGTTGCCATAGCGATTAACCATCTTTTGAATGGAGAAAGTCTTTTCAATTTTACATATGACACAAAACTGAAATTCCCAAATACTGATATATAAACTACTATATACTATATACTATATAACTATATACTGTTGCCGGTATGTGACCCTCAGTTAATAAAAAGTATTAAAAAGTATAAAAAAGTATTCAAAAGTATAAAAAGTATTCAAAAGTATTCATAATGGTAGTAAAACGTGTGTACATTTCAGACGGCCTGGCGGACTGTATGGACCCCGACTGTTGCCTGCAGCCGTCCTGTCAGACTCAGCAGTTCTGTAAAGGATCTCCAGACCCCGCTGAGGTGCTCAGCCAGTCCCCCGCGGCTCTCACCCCACAACAGGTACTCTACTCACCAAAGATACTCACCCCACAGCAGGTACTCGGCTCACGACAGGTACTACTCACGACAGCTGCTCACCCCACTGCAGGTACTCAGCCAACAACAGGTACTCTACTCACTAGAGCTACGCACCCCACAACAGGTACTCTTCTCACGACACCTACTCACCCCACAGCACGTACTCTCTCCACAACAGGTACTCTATTCGCTATAGCTATGCATCCCATAGCAGGTACTCCCCCCACAACAGGTATTCTGCCTACAACAGGTACTCTACTCATTACAGTTACTCACCCCACAACAGGTACTCTACTTACTAGAGGCAGCCACCCCATAACAGGTACTCACCCCTTAACAGGTACTCAACTCAAAGCAGTTACTCTGATACTCAAGTCACAATAGGTACTTTCCCCACAACATTAACTCAACTTTCAGCTCAACTCTCCCCGCAACAGATACTCTCCTCACAACAGGTACTCACCCCACAACAGGTACTCTAGTCATTACAGCTACTCACCACACAGCAGGTACTCAGCCCACAACAGATGCTCTGCCCACAACAAGTACTCTCCTCACAACAGGTACTCAACTCATAGCAGGTACTCACATCATAACAGGTACTCAACTTACAGCAGGTACTCACCTCATAACAGGGACTCAACTCACATGAGGTACTCACCTCACTACAGGTACTCTCTCATAGTTGGATTAGTATTATGCACTACATGTGTACTGGGGTCAACACATCAGTACCATCAATACTTAAAATAGTATTAAAATAAGAAATGCATCTGAACAATCACAGGTTAGGTGAATTATTGCAATCCTTTCTCAGACTTATTTTGTTTCCTCCAGGCTGCCAGATCATTTTACCAGAGGATCCACTTCCTGGTCGGTCCAGAATCCACTCACATCATCACTGGGGACAACCCTTTCAATAGAAGGTATGAAAAAAATTACATTTATATTGTATAGTCACGCACAGAGGTGAACAGGAAATACAGACTTACACTTAGTTTTCATATCGTCTTTTTGTCTTACAATCATTTAAAGTTGCATTAAACATACTTTATGGCAGTTTTGTTAAGTTTTCAGTTGATTTCCGCTGTTTATAGCCTCGATCCTGTAAATATAATAGTTTAGTTTTTAATACTTTGTTTAAATGGCTTCTATTTCTCAGAGTAACTCAATCAGCGCTGAGCCTGCCTTTCATCTTGTTTGTCATTTCTTTGTTTTGACTCATAATAATTCCACATTGGCTCTGGGTCACTGTCAACTTAACCTCAATGTTATTCACCATCGCTATAGGCTTGACAGCTCATCTTGTGTCTGGACAAATTTGTAATAAATAAACAAAAACAAACAAAAATTGCTTATGGCGTACACAGAAAAGCCCACGTCTCCTTCAACTCAACATTCAATAAGTATGATAAGCGTTGCCGTGGTGAAGGCTGGGCTAGTGAAACATGATTGCGATTCGGCGCCGCTATTTGCTTCGCTTTTGTCCCATTTTTCCATGTGCGCCTGAATGCTGTATAAAAAAAGCAGAGGCCACAGCTTGGTAATAAAAATGTTTTCTCATACAGACCGCAGTGAGAGTTTTGAATGCATTTTTGTATCGATTGTGTTGGTTTAAAATGTATTTCTTTTAATTTAACGGATGAAAAAATGCACTTAATAGACAATAAAATTATTGGGTAGCAATTAGCGAAGGAGAAAGCGTTATGTTTTGGATCAATACCAATTTATAACAACAAAAATGTTCATGTTTAGGAGGTGAAACAAAATGCACATTGCGAACTTGATAATGAAATACATAGATGGGAAAGAGTCGTTAGCACGTTAGCAAGTTTGATAGAACTATTGGGGAGTTTGAATGTTCTCTCAATTTCCTGCATCCCAAAACATGCACAATATATAAGCTTGAAAGGGCCCATACTACACCTTTTTAATCTATCTACGTTATAATATTGTTTCCTCATGAAAATCATACCTGGACTTGTGTTTTGTTTCACTCCAACAAGTTTAACACCCAAATCCTGCACATTTAAGCTGAGTTCTTCAAATTGTGCGGTGATACAGGAAGTGCTCCACTGTGTTTTTACTCCAATCACTAGAATCATTTGGTTCATTTCAGCCCCGGAATTGCCCATCTTCATCATAAAAACTAAAAGGTAGCCGTTAACTTGGTAGCTTCATGACGTCACAAGGTGGAACACAGGATTTTGAGCTGTGGACATGTAAATAGACTAAAAATAAAGGATTACGCAAACGTGTGAATTAAACAAAACTTTTGTTGAGGTACATGGCTGAGGTGCAAGGTTCTAACATGGCTTAAATCTCAGAAAAATCTATTTTTTCCAACAACCAACCAATAAAATATTTCCCAATGGATAATGCAGTACAGTTACTCATTTCTACTGACATGAATCTTGGAAGAATAGGAAGAATAGGACAGATTTCACATGGCAGGATGAAGATTTGCTTTGTTGAAACAAGGAAAATTTGAGGTTTTGAAGGTAACGTTTCTAGGTTAATATGGTTCAAGATCAATCAAAATGATGTTGATATCGATTTTGGATGAAGAAGTTAGATCTAAAGAAAATTGAAGGCGTAGAGAAGGACTAAAGATGAGATTTATAGTGAAACGAACTGAGAAAAGTGTATAAAAGATCAGTCAAAATTGAAAAAAATCGGCTGAACGCATCAACCAGAGGACATGAAAACTACTATGCAAAAATTGAACAAAGTTAGCTAACTAAAATGATCTATGAAAGCTCTATTGTATTTTAAATCAATACCAATTTACATCAGTTCTTCGCACAGTGACAGGAGGTGTTTGTGGTTGCAGACTGGCCCGCGGCACCCTCTAAAAAATTAATACAGCGAAATTGCTTTGAGCCTTCTTTTATAATAGTGCTCGTATTATTATTTTTTATTTCTCCACTGACCACCTCCTGCTTTCTTTCAGCTCCGTCCAAAATGACCCGAACGCCCATTTCACCCCAATGTACCAAGCGAGTACAGTGCATTCATTCATAGCAAGAGAAAGAAAATGAAATAAATTGAGGAGAAATTGGTTAACGTGTGCTTGTGGTGGTTGGACTGTGGTCGGAAAATACATCTCAAAGTGAAATATGTTTAAGCCTGCCACCTTATAATGATTTTCACAGCAAAAAAAACAACAAAAAACACCTTAACTAACTGAAATCTATTCCATCTATTCAGTAATATTCAGTTATTGCTTTGCCTGTTATGTTCCACACTACGGCATTAAACACAATTATCTTGCATTTCTTTAATGGTATTACTCAAAAATATCTAGAAAAACTCAAAAATATCTAGAAATCTCAAAAATATCTAGACAAACACGCGTTCTTATTGTGCGAAGGATCACTTCTCTGGGCGATTCCAGCTCCCAGAGATGAATGCCGTCGTTGCGCCCTTGGGCAAGACACTTAATCCCCATTGCCCCCAGTGAATGTGTGTGTGTGGTTCTGTGATGTAAAGAGCTGCGAATGCCTTTAAGGTGGAAAAGCGCTGTATAGAAATGACCATGATCGTCTATGTTGGCTACGCATAGATCATTTTGATGCCATAGTGTGGAACTTTCCATAAGCAAAACGGTATCCATGGAAACAAGCAGGTGGTGAAAATCTTAATCTACTTAAAATCTGTACTTAGATAAACCTAAATTATTAAGCAGTCGAACATTGACATAGTTCATTGATTTAAAATAAACATATTTTTTGTGTAGATAAAATGTAAATTAGCCTTTTTGAATACTTTATATCTGTACTGGAGCAAGCCAATTTTTTCTCAAAGAAATAAAAATCGAAACCTGTCAGGTGTGTTAATTTGTAGATTTTTGTCTTGCTTTTTGTATTTTTTGTAGTGCACAATCCTTCAATGGAGTACTTGACCACAGTCCAAATGCAGTTTTTGTCCTCTATGATTCTACTCTGAACGATGGCAGTTAATTATTTGGAGCGTTTATGAGTTTGGTGCTGGAGGGTTCACAGATACCTGGACATTAATTTGTTCTTTATAATGTAAGTAACTCATGGGCTAAAATCAATGGAGTTATTAAAGGCTTATGTCAGATCAGCCCTGCAGCAAAGTGACATTGTGTGGTCATGTTGGAGGAAGTGGAGGACATTTGGGTCTTGTGACGAAACACACGTCTTAGTCGGATATAGAATAAGATGTGCTTCTAATGGTGCAGTAATAGGCTTCAACTGGGGCTGGTTAGGGCGAGATAGTGTGATAAAAATGTACGTTTGGAGATATTTCTTTTGCAAATACCTATGGATACAGATAATATAATCACACTGCAAAAAAGCTTGGCCAAATTTTAACGTATAAACACTTAAATCTGTCAGAAAATGACTTAAACGTAGTGAAATTATCTGTTCGTGCAGCAAGTATTAAGAGTATTAAGCAGTCTCAGAACTAGTGTGTAGATAATAAATCTGAAAACAACTGGTATAAGTTTTAAAATCTTGGCCAGATCAGAGAAATTTGCAATGTATAAAGAAGTGGAATAACTGATGGATAGAGCTTATGTCCAGACAAATAAAGCTGGTCAAGGCTAGCAGTTATGGGAGCGAGTTGGGAGCTTCCAAAGAGCCAATCCAGAGTGAGTGATTTGTTGGCTGTTAATGTTCATATCTTGATTTACGGGACTAAACAGTGGAATAAAAACACCAAGATTATGCGTTGAGTGAGTGAGTTGATTAATACAAACATTTCAAGTCCAAAATTATGAGGCTCACAGCAGCAATTACAGAGAGAGGGGCAGTTTTTCAATACAAAATGAACTGTCGATGAGGCCAGAAGCGTGCCCCTGGTTAGCTATGTCCATTTATATATACAGCCTATGGCTTTAATACAGGATTTTAATTACTGATAACACTGAATTCAAATAGATAAAATAAACATCTCCTTGACATTGTGTCTAAAAGTCCTACTGAATGCAATACAGAGAGCTGAATATCTGAATCTGAATAATCCCATGACTTGTTTGATTTGATTTGCTCTGAGAATATTTACACACATCTCCCCGAGTGGTTAATGCTTCATGAATGAGATCAGGAGAAATCTAAAAGGCTTTTATCCGATCAGTGCTTCAGTTTGAATGCTGAGATTTAATCATTTTGAAATTAGCGAAAAAGAAGAAAAAGAAAAAAAAATTCAAGTGATTCACTATTTTTCATTGACCAAGCAGCATCAAGGTCTTATGAAAGAAATTATCAAGAGTGCACTGGCATAAAACAGATATTTCAGCTTTGGAAAATTTGCCCATGTTTTTTTCTTTTTTAATATGTTGAGTGGATTGAGTCAAGGCAAGAAGGGATGGAAGAGTATTTATATTGTGCTAAAATAGATTTGGTTTTTAAATAAATCTCTGTGCAAAGAGTGTATATATATATTTTTTTTAAATATTACATTTGAACATGCACAGCTGCGTAACTTTTTTATCTATTTATTTGAACAGATCTTTTTAAATACGTAAATTATTTGAAATTATGATTAACTTTTGGATTTGTGCATATGCTGCAAAATAAGTTCATCGTAGCATGCATACGAAATATATTCACTATCATAATGCAAAAATGTGTTCCAATCAAAGGTTGTGAAATCCCTGGCATTGCAGTGGCAGAGTAGTTAGCATTCTTGTCCATAGACTCTATAAATGGACATAGGTAACATGCTAGATGCCACATTCCAAATTTAAAGTGAGCATGGGCACGCTTCCGGCTCCATCTATGTGAAAAATTGTCAGATTTCTCTCTAACTGCAGTGAGCCTCATCATTTTGGCCTTAAAATGTCCATATTAACACGCTCTATTGTGTTTCTGTGGCGTTTCCATAATATTTTAGCACAAGCTAAATCAATAGATGCTTTTCATGCATCTATATTACATATTAAAGATGCAAAAAATCCAAGGCACTCACCGTTTTTGCATCTTTAAACTGACTTCCCTTCCCCAAAGAGCACCACCAGGAAGCGCTCCTTTTGAAATTTTTTATACTATATTAAATATTATTGGACTATAGAATCACTATAGAAACTGTAGTAAAATCTGGAATTTTACTACAGTCAGTGTTAAACTTCATACATTACACTTAAGCCATGTTATAATATTACCCTCTCAAAAACATACCTGGACAACCTGGACTTGTGTTTCATTCATTCACAAATGTTTGAGTAATGCTTTATTATTAGTCTGTGTACATCTCCAAAGCTCAGAATGCTCTGTTCCACCTTGCGATGTCATTAAGCAGTAGTTTAAGAGCTACATCTTACCTTTTGTTCAGTAGAAATTGGCAGCACCAGCTCTAAAATGATCCAAATGATGAAGCAGTATGGAGCACTTCCTGTATTAAAACATGAACAAAACATTATAACATAGCTCAGAATGTAGGGAAGTATGGGCCCTTGAAGCCCCAATGTAACGTCAAAATGATGCATGAGTGTAACTGCAAATCATTATCCATCACGAGTCAAATCAAAGGTCTCATGTGGACAGGAACACCCCGGATCTATATGGCAGGTTGAAGAATGAGTGGAGAAGCTCTTCATCGCTCCTCTTCCTCAGCCGCTCTAGTCTTTTCTGGTCATTATCTCCTCCAGTTCACTTGAATGTGTCTGATGAAGGCAGCAGCGCGCACAGATATGTAAATGAGAGAGAGGTGCACTGTGGCCCGCCGTGGTAATATCGCTGTCCCATTACTCTGCTCCCACAGCTCTGCTCAAATGTTTTGAGTTGGAGTCAAGCACCACTGCTCTCTGCTCTTACAATGAGACGCCCCACGCAGAAAGAAAACCCAATGCAAATGAGATAGCTCTGGGAGGTGGAGAAGGTGAATGTATAGCAAAAGTCAACAAGTCAAATTGTGTGGATGATATTTGTGAGTGCATAATGTTTTCAATCTGCGATATAGGAATATGAACTACAAAAAAATACATCTTAATTAGCCTGACATGAACCAAGCCTTAATATCCAAGAGCTAACCCTACATTAAATGCTAATCTTGAATCACTCTGTTCATTAAGTTTTGTTTAGTTTTTTTTTTCCCTAGCTTTATTAAGGCTATTGTTATCATAAAGTGGTACTATACATTGTAATAATCGAATTTGAACCTAAAGAAACAAATCAGGAGAAGTTTTTAATACCTCAAGCAAACTTTTACAAGTAAATGTCTATATGAAAATTGTTACTTAGTCCAATTTCAGTCCCTGCATTGTGTAACTTTTCTAGTCAAGCAACATGCAATCAATAGGAAAAGTTACATAATACACCTTTGTGCTGCAAATCATCTCTCAGTGCTATATAAATTAGACATTAACATCACATATTCTCCACTGTTGTCAACTGGTTATAAAATATGAAAAATATTGCAAATGTTGTTAATCCTTTGAGTTATCCCATCGATGTTTGTTTCCCCTTCACAGTTTGGTGTCTATAATCCGGGGCCAGGTGCTCACAGCTGATGGGACGCCCCTCATCGGAGTCAATGTGACCTTCGTCCATTACCCTGAACATGGATACACCGTCACGCGCAAGGATGGCATGTGAGTACGACTGCTCTATGCTCGTATTATTATTACAACAAAACTCACTGTAAGATTAAAATATATAAAAAAAACAGTTGTCCATTTAGATGTTAAAGGTACTGTATGAAGCCTGCACTCTGCATTTTAAAAAAGGATATTACAACCATAACTAAACCTACTGATGATGCCTTAATCTGCACCATGTTGAGGACATCAATACATTTTATTTTTCAGTATAAGGACAGATCAGGCCTCACATGAAAGCTCAGACCCTCCAGAATTCACTCACTGAGCTGCAGAGGCTGCACTAGCACTGTACAATGATGGGGTTTAGCTAGTGAGGATTCAGATCAGAGAGAAGCATTTTAGGTTTTAACCAACTGGATTTCAGCACTGAAACTGGCAACCCAAATGAGAGATTCATGTGAGGCTCTTGACTAAAGCATGTTATATGTTATATTTGATTTGAATATGTCTGCCCCGTATTTGGAGACAGAGGATAACTGCATTTATACACAACTCAAAACCTTATAGTAATGCTGACAATATTTATGAGAAGAAACTTGTATTATCATGATTCTTTAGCACTGTTGCGTAATGCAGTCTCACATATGCATTAGTGTCTCAGACTTGACTTTGAGGCCAAAGCGTCCTCACTGTTATCGAACCACATTTGAAATGCAGTGTGCTATTGGAATTGTGTCAGCTACATGTAGTTTGAAAGTTGTTGCAGAAGTTGTAAAAGATAACATCTCCAGTATATTTTCAGTTTTATAAAGAATATAGTTGAATTCATATCACCTAATATTCTGAAAGTTTACCAAAGTTACAGAAAGGGCTTGGAGCAAAAGTACCTCCCACTGACAAACCAAGAGATGCTCAAAAGCACATTAGCATTCACCATTTCACCAGTTAAAGCTGGTTTAAATGCCAAAAAGTGGTGAACCTGCTATCCAGAAATGCTTTTTGTAGATTTTTTATTATTTTTTTTAACATAATTAAATAATACTGAAAGTGCTTTACTGAATTGTTCCACTGTATGGCATTAAATATGTTTATCTTGTGTTTATACATTTACAGGTCTTCTTAAAGAGTTGTAACTTAAGACCACTGGACCGTTTAGAGCTACACTGCAAAAAAGCTTGTCCAAAATTTAAGATATAAACACTTAAATCTTCCAGAAGGTGACTTAAAAGTAGTGAAATTATGTGTCCATGCAGCGAGATCATTTTACCTGACAAGTTATCTTACAATAAACTACCTCTAGACTAGAATGAAGCAGTCTCTGGTCTAATAAGTAGATAATAAAAGTGAAAACAAGATGAATAAACTGAAATAAGTTTTACAATCTTGGCTACATCAGAGAAATGTGCAGTGTAGTTCTGATTTTTCAAGTTTTTAAGAATTAGGTATTTAAAGGGCCAGTATTATGCTGTTTTCTGATCTATGCTCTTGATCAAAAACATATATTTAAGATGAGTTCTTCCCTCAAACAAAAACACTCTCTTCCACCTTGTGATGTCATGTGGAAATACAGGAAGTGCTCCTCTGTGTTTTTAAACTCCATACACCTTCACTAGTATCATTTAGATGATTTCAGCCAATGAATTTCCAGTCTCTACTAAACAAAAAGTAAAAGGTGACATCGCATCGACATCCTGGGACATGTAGATACCTCAGTAGTGCAGTTTTAAAACAACAAGCCTGAGGTAACAACAAAATAACATGACTTAACACTCTCAAGAGTTGAATTGCGTAATATACAAGCTTTAAGGAGTATACCTGCAATAGCAACAATTGCCAGTGGGGAATTACAAATACAGCCATTTATGCTCCAACTATCTTCTGACTGACATATATGATTGTTGAATTATTATTGAAATATCCTTGTGAATATCTCTCCATTTGCCCTTATGCCATGATGATGCTTCATGGCCAGAATGTTACTAGTTCAGTCCTTGGCTCGCCTGGGTCTTTCTATGTGGAGTTTGCATTTTCTCCCTACAGTGCATCTCTCTTGTTAAGGTTAATGTATATTGTGCACTGTCCCTGTCTCATAAATAAACCAAATAATAAAATAAACGATGTAACCATATAGACACATAAAGGAAAATATATTGAATACACTTTTGTGCAATCAAACACCAGCTCAGAAAAGTGACGGCCACTTCACTAAACGTATGCTTGGCTATGTCCCTGCTCTCCTGTCTGTGTCTCGTGGCATTGTGTGTGGGAGGCGCAAACAGCAAAGACTCTTTTAAAATGCATTAGATTCACATGAACACAATCAATCACACGCACACACACTCACACACATACAGACGCCCACTCTCTTCACGCACAGGAGGTTAAGGGCTCCTAAACACACAGCTAAAGCATATGTGGAAGTAATGATATGCACATACATCAGAATGGAAATCAACAGCCGCACATGCAGTTAGACAAGGCAATTTACACGTCAACAATGCACACGGATCAGAAGGGCAGATGTGCAATTTTAATAGGCTCATGGCTATTGGAAGGTAGCTGTAATAAGGATGTGTATATGAGGTGTTTAAAGTGCATTTGACATGTTACACTACTCATGTCATTAAAACACTATTAACATAATTATAATTACGTTTTATTTGGGGTTTTTCTGACTCATTTTTTTTTTCCAAAGCAGTTTTGTCAAGACCTCTAGCTAACCTGTCCTTATGCTCTAATCGAAATAACCACTCCTAAACCTAACCACAACCTAATCTCAATCCTAACCTTAACCTGATTGTGAAAAAATTAATTAATCTGTGTTGCATGTCAAGTTATTTTAAGGGAATAAAATAAAGTGCAATTAACAATATAACTCATTAAACACACACACACACACACGCACAC
>KN492668.1:0-11256 GCA_000787155.1 Scartelaos histophorus
TAATAATAATAATAATAATAATGGAGTTATTATGGAGTGACCTTATATAGGCATTAGCTCTGTAAAAATCAAATATTCCTCACACAGCACACCAGAGTCGCCACTGGGTGCTGCCTGTGGACTATTTCCGCCATATGAAATAATATTAAAACGCAATTTAATCTCGTTCGAGTTGAATTCACCCCCAGACTTACCTTTAAGGAGTTAGTTAAAAATAAAAAAAGAGAAAAAGAGCACGTGTACCCCCCACCTGCAGCCAATCTCCAAGCCCCGCCCCTTGCCTTTGTAAGTCACGTGACCCGCGCTCTGTCAACAGCAGTGCACTCAAATAGAAGACATACTTATCTCTGCTCGGCCAAAAAAACAGGAAGATTTGCTCTAAAGGTGAGAAATGCCTCGTTATTCCGCAATGCACGTGTAATCTATTTTATTCGGGTACATTCCGGGATGCGATCGACTCATGTAGTTATTTGGGCACGTCTTCCGCGACCTTTAAACCCGATTTGAACTGCTTTTGAGTCCACCGTCGACTAGCTAACCTTCGCAAATTGCTGCAGAAACGATTGCATTTTGGGCGTATCACGGGATGATTTAACCCCGTTATATTCCAGCTAACATTGCCACTCTGTGTCCTTTTAGATGCATTTAGATTAGGTGTTAAAAGCCAGCGTGGATTGAGTTAAAACACCGTGTCTGTTCGCTCGCGTTAGCTTTTCCTCCCCTTGTGCAAGCAGCTGTCACACTTCATGCAAAACAACAACGCATTTAAGGAAGTTGCATTTAGCTCATGGGAAGTTTAAGCATTTAAGGCCGTAAACTTGCCAAATTCGTGCACAATTTGTCTGTGGGGAGTATATTGCCTGACACTGGGGCGTTATCGTGATAAACCACAGTTGTTTGCCTGCGACGACACCTCTCAGTAATACGAGAAGTAGTAAAGATAGCTCTAGTGGAAAATACAGCACCATCTTCGCTTACATTTTTAAATCAGGCTAATGACATTGACTAGAAGCTTATCATTTAACAACATTGCATTACTGACACATCACAAAACAAAATTAACAACTATAATCTATGTGTTCTAATAATAAAAATCAATTCAAGTCATGTTTGGTCTATTTGGCAATGTTATCCGTGTGTAAATTATATTAAGATGGTCTATTCATGAACTATATTTATCTGTGTGTTTTCATTAAGAGTAAATGTCTCTCTGGGGCATAGAGTTCAAAGGGTAACCCAAACCCACCCCACTCCAGTAGCAGATCCAGCCTTTTCTGAGCAGCTTATACAACCAGAAGCATGTGAGTGAATCTAAAATGACAGTGAACTTTAAAACGTGGACTATGTAGCTCACTGATAAGTAAATGCTTATATTTTTTAAACGACAAATATTACATAATGCTGTATGCACTTGTAACTTTTTGGTTGGGCATCTGTCACCTGCTTATTTCTATAGATACATCATTGATCTGACTGTAATGTTTCAGTATGACATTAAACAGCTCTACCTTACTTTTCTTCAGGTGGTTTCACAGTTCAAACATACCTAGAAAAACATTCAATCTGACTGAGTGGGGTTTCCTTATCCACAGATCTGACCTGTAACTTTGTCGGGTCCAGACAAGGCAATAACATCTCCACAGAGAAAAGCATTAGACAAACCCTTCATTAGAAAAGTTACACAGTGCACCTTTAGAGCAACCCACGGATCTTTTAAAACTCATGCAATCTTGCATCAGAGTACAGTACACACTTTGAATCTGCTAAAGCTGAAAATGCATAGCCTACAAAGTGTGTTTAACTTGATATTATTGGTAAATGTGTCCAGAGAACTTTTATATCAATGTCCAGTACCAACCTAGTCTTTCGTAACATTCACCTAATACCTTACACTGCCATTAATACGGTATGTACACAATTACAACATGTAATTGCACCTTAAACTCCAAACCTTAACCCTTAATAATTACCTGCTTTAGATGTTTGTACTTGGTTACATGTAGGCTACTGTAAAAATAAGCAGTCATCTACTCTTTAGTTTCTTGTCGTAGCAGTATTTTTATTTTTATTTCAGTCACTGGTTAAATTATGCTGGACAGTTTTGCCTCCAGTTTTAAAGGGTCCTTATTATTCTATATTCTGATCTATGTTATAATATTGTTTCCTCATCTCAAATTTGCCTACAGTTGTGTTTGGTTCATTCCCACATGTTTAACGCACAAACTCTGCATATTTCGTTCTTCTCTCAAACAGAAAACCCTCTTTTTCACCTTGTGCTGTCTTGTGATAATACAGGAAGTGCTCCACTGTGTTTTTAAACTCCATGCACCTTCACTAGATTCACTTGGATGATTTTCAGACCTGGAATTGCCAATGTCTACTGAACTAAACGTAAAAGATAGCTGTTAACTTGAGAACTTGTGTTAAAGTGTTACTCAAACATGTGGGGGATGAAACCAAACACAACTCTGGGTATGTTTTTGATGTGGCAACAACATTCTAACATTGCTTAAAGCTCACAAGAGTCAGTTTTGTGTAATGTAGACCCTTTTAACTTTCACCTTGCCTGTACACCTCTACAATACACTAATAGTCTATTCAGTTTGTGTATTCTGTACACAAAGTCACATGCCCTACTGTGTTTTCTTTTGGAAGCCGGGCGTAGCTTGCTTGCATTATTACAGTAAGGCAGTGATGGAAACCTCCCCTGTGTTTCTCACAACTGGGCAAATCAAAGTTGAAAATTAATCTCCACTCCCTCACTATAAATGATTAGCACTTGTGTGTGATGGTTCATAGTCCTAAAGAAAGGAGGAGCTGAACCATGGTGGTAGGTTTGACTGTTTACTGACACAGTCTCATGGGTGTGTCATTAGCGTATTACTGTTCTGTACTTTCCCACAGCTCTATTCAACTAGATCTGAAAGGCCGTCTGCTTCTCTGTCGCTAGTCTGGGTATAAAAAAAGACTTTGTATACCTCATGTCTACAGTTGCATCAACACAAAATGCAAGACTTTTTGGTTGGGGATCTGTCTGCCTGTTTTTATGGAGTTAAACAGCTCTATCTTACATTTATTTCAATACAGGTGGTTTTACGGCTCAAAAACACCTAGATAAACAGCCATTATGACTGTCTGTGTGGTTGCCTCTCCACAGATCTGACCTGTGGCTTGCTCTATTGTTAGTGTGCCATTAAACCTTTCTATCTTCATGGAGACTATGAAACCTTCCAAACAAAGCAATAACATCTTCATGCAGAAAAGCCTCCACTAAAAAAGTTAATCAATGCACCTTTAAAGGCCCTCTAGGTCAGGAATCTTCAGAGTTTCATTATAAAATTTCCACACAGTCATTAGAAAACAGTAAGGGGAACACAATCTTACTACAACTACTGCAGTTATTTCTTTTTTAAATGAAGATTGGTAATGTATTATAACTTGGTAATAACTTTTTTTGGATTTTATTGATATGTGGCATACATTTTAAGCTTCATTGACAAATACTATACATGTCTTGTTTTTGTTTTTCAACTTTTTGCACCATTCAGGAAAAAAAAGGAGCCAGATACTAAAGAGAACAAGTAGATGAATGAATAGACTGGAGCAGGAACGTACTTGTTGTGACTTGTGGGAACTGCCAAAAAGGAAAAAGGAGCAAACTGTTCTGTGTGCTTCTGCAGTTTGACCCTTTATAATGTATTTTCCAGTGAATTTACCAACACCAGGTTCCATTGAGATGAACCTTGACGCTGTCGCTTCTTTATTGAGTAAAACTTTAGCCACACCAGTGAAAGGTGAACTAAAGCTTTCATGACATCTGGTATGTTTCATTCTGTGTGACGTTTTGAATGATAAATGGCTAAATGCCCCTCCTGGTTTTTTTTTTAGCAAGCTGTGAGTGTGTGACTTTGGATTGAAGCAAGAGAAGTATAAACCTGATTTTTGGCTTGACTAAAACTTACCAGCTGTTGTTCAGATTCACTGAACTTGTGTTGTGGTCTGAGTGGCTTAGTAGCTTTAGATGAAAGCCTCATTGAGTCAGGGAAGGTGATCCAAAAACAATTTAGACTCTCTGCCTTTTGTTGTGCGTAATTTGAGTTGTTTTTCAGTGCACAATAGAATAGACTCATGGAATGGTCACAGGTTTTGGTTTGAGCTCAGTTTAGTCCTGATATAAAACTTGGATTGGTCTAGTCCCAATTTGGATGTAGTGTATGTGCAAGTGTGAATGCAGGTTTAGGAGATGTCATTGCTTTGTCAGGAATGTCCCGGTATGGCATTAATTGTATCCATTTTGCATTTACTCGATAACATGTGTTTTTATTGACCTGCCTTCTTACTGTGAGAGGGCTTTCCTTTCCACAGATCTGACATGTGACTTGGCCCTATGCCGTCATCTGCTGTCTCCGAGATAAATAAGTGTAATACCATACTGTTGGACATTTCAGTCAGTGTCTGTGTGGGGAAAAAAGCAGGTATCAGACTCACAGTGCACCTTTAAACTAACAGCTAGATTGTGCTGATCAAAAGCCCCCGTGCTCCATCCAAAAGACGTGGATGAGCTATGTGTAGAAGACCATAAAGTTTACATTAACATTTATGTCTCCGTAATTTCATATGAGGAAGTGGTAAAAAGTTTAGAGTAAGCCATGATTACAGCATATATTTTGTTTTGTCTCTGTGGCAGGTGCGTGTGATGGATTCCCGGTCCAGTAGACTGCCCTTTTGTTTGTCCAGCTCCAGACCCTCGTATTCGTCCGGCTCCAGTCGTCTCTACAGCACAGACTCCTCCCTCAGCAGCGATCGCTTCTCCAGGACCTCCTCCAGCTACAAGACAGACCCAGAGCCACAGGTACAACTGACATTTAGATATAATGTCTTTAAAGCATTAGTGATCATTAAGGATGGGACAAAAAGCTCACGCTACAAGTTCTTGCAAGACTGCTACAAGATTGTGCACACATGAGAAAATTTTTTTTCCCCCCATCTGTTTAGTTTTGGATTTGACAAAAAAGGGGTTGTGCTGGTGAACTACATTTCATGAGATGCTGTAGTTGCAAAAAGCAGCGTTACACTGACAACAAAATAAAGTAAATCAAATTGGACCAAATTTGTGAAGTGAACCGCACATTTCTTTATATTTTTATATAAATTATGTCTTGTCTCATCTTTTGGATGTTAAATCTCATCCACAGGGTTCAATATTCAAAATCACATCATGTATCAATTTACTACTGTCTGGAATAGGTTTGTCGAAATAAATCAATTTACAGATTTTAATTGACACTAAAGCTACTATAGAAACTAGATACTCATGTGAACAAGTATTGATACTCTTGAAGTGTTTGAGAAGTAGTATAATTACATAATATGTGCAATTAAAAATGATTACAATTATGATTTATAATATGGAAATTATAAAGGAAACTGTAAATTCATATTATTGCAGGTATACTATTATTCAAATGATGATGAAATACAGCACAGAAAAGTTCATAGGCTTTATTTGACCGGACAGTATAACTTGAAACCGGTGGTGAAGATTGGGACAGACATTCAGTCGGCAATTAAACTCCAGATGCTGCTCATGGCCACAGTGCAGGAGTTTATTTCTTGATGTTAGCTGATAAGTTGTGATTGCTTTTACCATGAAATCAAAATAAGACCATAAGACTTAACTAAGAAAAGGAAACATTATTCTGTCCGTGTTTATTGGTTTGAACTGGGCATACATCGGGATACTGGAGTCACCTTGAGCTTTCTATAGGAAGAGGATATCTGCCACTGAAAGCTTAGTTATTGTTGTTTATTTTAGCCCCATCTGTGTTTTATCCAGTCCCACAGGCTTTGTCGTGTGTCACTGGAGTATTTCATCCTCAAAAGTCCCCGGGGCATGACATGGTGCAGAGCTAACCAGTGCTATGAGTGGTGCATGAGCAGTCACTTTGAGCAGCTTTTTATAGGGCAGCCTAGATTCCTTGGCACCCGTTGTGTGTATTTCAGGCCCACTGCTCGTCAAAGCTCGTCTCAGTAGATAGTGTTACTGTTGTTTAGTGGGGCCGCTCCTGCTCTTTCTGGAAGCTTTTTTGCTGCACAGGCATAACTAACTGATTGAATTTGTCCGTGTAGCATAAAAGGCAAATATGTTTAAATAACTTTTTATAAACAAACTTTTTATTAGGTAAATATAAGAAAGAAAACTTAAGAGTGCACTGTGTAACTTTATGATTAGGGGTCCATCACCTGATTGTTTCTCTGGAGATGTCATTGCTAGTCTGGAATGTTCCACAGTATGATATTAAGCCACTCTACCTTAAATGTGTTAAATTACAGGTGGTTTTATAGCTCAAAAATCACTAGATAAACAAGCATTCTGACTGTGAGTGGGGTCGCCTCTCCACAGATCTGACCTGTAACTTGGTCTGGTTTGTTCTCCATGAAAATTGAAAGGTTTACTGTGAAACATTCCAGATAAAGCAATAACCTCTTCATTGAGAAATGCGTTTGACATTCTCCCAACTTTCCGCCAGAAAAGTTACACATGCACCTTTTTAAAATAAAATTTTTATTAAGTGCATAGTGTACATTTGCATAAAAAGGGAAGATGGTTCTCAATACAATATAATCTGCTCAATTTGTGCCAGTCTCAAGTCTATATAAAATAGACTAAATAAATATCTGAATTAAAAAAACTACAAAAACAAACAAACAATAGTATTCAAATATATGTATATTTGTTATTAAGCATCTTTGAGTTTCCAAAAAAGTGGGACATACATTGAATGCATTATTATAAAAGGAAAACATTACTTTTATATATACACAAATTTGAAGTACAACCTAGTATCTAACATTTTATCTTTTGTGTTTATAAGAATTAATTTTATATTATTTTTCATGCGATTACCCAAGTATGGTTAGGGTTAGTCCAAGTGTAATAACAAAGGAAATCTCTAGAACAAGATTTTTGCATTAGAATTTCAATCTGTCAAATGTTCTTCAAATGTATTAAAAAGAAAAAATCTGAGGCACTCCGACTGCATTAAAGGTCCTTAAATATATAAAACTGGACTAAAACTTTAAATTTAGTCATGACTAAAAAGTAAATCTTATACTAAAATGTTGTGTACCTCTTCCTCTATTGCTACTAAAAGCTTTAAGTCTTACGCCAATAATAAATGTATATATTTTTTATTTTATTTTTTCAGAGTTCTCGTCTCAGAGATTATGGCAGTTCAGAGAGCCGCAGTTGGAGGCTTCCCTCTTCCCTGACGACCTCCACCAGAGCTTATGATCGTCCCTGGACCGACTCCTCTCTCACCAGCAGAAACAAAGTGGTACAGGCTTTAATCTACTCCCTGTAATGACCTCCATGATAACCACGACTTTTAAAATGGGGTCTTCTATTCCAGACTGAACCGGAGGGCAGATTCAGCACGCGATCGTCTCTGCTCAACAATATTGTAGACGATGGAGACTCTAAAAGGGCCAAACTCGCATCCGCCTACAGCACCAGGGGACTGTACTCACAAACTGCCAGCACTTCATTCATGGGCTCGTCCCTCCCCAGCAGCAGCAGCACTAGTAGCAGTAGAGGTACACAACATTTTACTATAAGAATTACTTTTAGTCACGACTACATTTAAAGATGCACTGTGTAACTTTGTGGGGTTTGCCATCTGCCTGTTTCTATGAATATATCATTGTTCTGCCTGGAGTGTTCCACAGTGTGACCTTAAACCGCTCTACCCTACATGTATTAAATTAGGTTGTTTTATAGCTCAAAATACCTGGAAAACGCTGCATTCTGACTGTGCCAATCCATAGATCTGACCTACAACATCTCTGGTATGGTCTCCCATGACAATAGAAAGGTTTAATACTATACCAAGTAACATTCCAGACAAAGCAATAACATCTCCACGGAGAGAAGTATTTGTGTAACTTTTCTGGTGTAGGGTTTGCCAATGTACCTTTTTAAAGTACATTTGACATATTAAAAATTTGAATACAAAAATCATATTCTAGAGCTTTATTTTATTACTAGACTTGGACAACCTTATTTGGGCACAGTAGCAAAAAAAAAAAAAACAATTAACAAGGATCAAACATGATAATAATACAGTTATAAAAGATTAGATACTAAGTCCAGCTGTTTGCATATATATATATAAATGCCACTAATGGAGTAAGATCGTATTAAGTAAGTAGGAAGCCAACTACGCATCAAGATTAACTAATAAACTCCACATTTAATAGTCATTCAATAGTAGCTTGAATACACGGTGTTTTATAAATATTTGGATTTGTATTTTTTTCTTTCCAGTTTCTTCCGACAAAGAAAACGACTCATACGATTGGAGGTCTTCTCGTTTCCTCCCTCGACAATCATCATCTTCATCCTCCTCTTCTTCCTCTTCCTCCTCCAAACTCTTCTCCAGGAGAGAGCTAGAGACCAAGACTGAACCCACTTACTCAGGTTTAGGAGAAAGGAGGACCAGGACCACGGGACTTCCCTCATCATTGTGTAAGTACTTTTAAGAATAAAGGCAAAGCCCCGCACGTTTATTTGTATAGCACAGTTCGTACAGAAAGTAATCCAAAGTGCATTACAGAATAAGAAAGACATTAAAATCACAATACAAACAAATCGAAACATAAATAATCAATATATATGGCCCATCATTTTTGTAACCTACACAAAGATAGTTTAAATTCTGAAAAAACATTGATATGTCTTTGCAATTTCCAGGTTTAAATTAACAATTCACTTGTTTGAGCAAAATGGTGCCAAATTGAATGTAATTTTATACCCAAAACCAAATCTTCAAATGCTCCGTTCTATATTGTGATGTTATGTAGTGGTAATTTACCTTTTTACCTTTCAGTTCATTAAATATTACAGATCCAGGGCTGAATTTATATTATAGCGGAGGAGTTCAAAAACACAGTGAAGAACTCGGTCTAAATATGCAGGGTTTGTCAGATAAAACGTGAGTGTAACGCTACTCGACTATGTTTTTGATGAGGAAATGTTATAACATAGATCAGAAAACGGCATAATATGGGCCCTTTAAGTTAAATATTACTCTCTATATATGACTCTCTATTTAAAATCTCGTATTAACTTTGCTTATTTTAACCATGCCAGCTTCTAAACTGTCGTCACCGTTTCAGATCAAACGGACAGAGTGACGTCCACATATGCACAAGGAGCACGCCCTAAAGAGACTTCCTACTCTTCTACCACCTTTTCATCCCGGGACAGTCGCCATGCCCCCTCCTCATCCTCTTCCTCCTCCTCCTCCCATCGCCCCTCCGTGGAACGAGACCTGAGCAGCCGATCTACAAGTCGCTTCTCTGGGGTCCAGTCCTCACACAAACCCACGCCTCGCCCCGAACCGACCAAGCCCCCTTCAGATACCACCACGTCGTCTTCTCCGAGATGGTACAGCGCTTCTAGATCTGAAAACTCACTGCCGCCAAGACCTGCCCCCGAAGCTCCAGAAATTGAAGGTCGGAGCTCAACGCGGAGACTCTTTTCCCGCTTGTTTTCCAGGCGCTCCAGCCAGGACTCAAGCGGATCTTCTAGCGTTAGATCTGTAGAAGAAGACAGCCCCTCTACCGAGTCTGCCGATAGCGATGAAACTCCTCCCAATGTCGATCCTCTACTATCCGAATCCGTAACACGCAGACAGCACAGAGTTATGTACAACCCCTTATGTGAAAGCAACAATCTTCGTAGCAACATGGCGTCAAGGAGGGAGTCTTCTGTCAGCAGTAATAGCAACGCAAATCCAGCAGAGGGTAGTGGACCATCTTGGCTTTCTTCGTCTATCAGAAGTCGCTGTCCTCCTTTGCTTGCTCGTCTGAGGAGATATGCCCGAGAGGAGAACACAGGCTCCGCTTCAAACCCCGAGTATACATACAGCCGTCCACCGTATTTGAGGAGGAGGGATGACCAAGACGATGAAGATGAAGAGGAGGATGAGGAAGAAGAGGAGGAGAAAGAAGGTGCTGTAGGTGTGAGCGGTTTTGAATGCGCAAATGAGGCCGAAGAGGAGGAGCCGCTTCCTGATTTGGAGGAGGTTTCTCACGTGACCCGTAGAAGACTGGGACTGTACCAGAACTTTTCCATGGGGCCGCTGGGAGGAGAGGGGCAGCCTGAGGACCAAAGGGAGAAGCCCATCTCCCCTAAGGATCAAGAGAAGCTGCGCAAGATCAAGGAGAGGTAATATTTTGTTTTATATAGTGTTTTCTAGTCTCTTTACAACCTGGAAATCTCAACCAAAATTGTCAAGATCCTGATAGAATGAAACGCAAACTATACAATAAATTTGAGCTCTATGCTTGAAGGCCGTATGTTCATTTTCTGATAGAGGGAACAGCGCCTGGGTGTCCCAATGGTTATTACTTTGGTGGCAAACAGGTAACGCCACCAAGCCAAGATACAAATCAGATCTGTGGAAAGGTGACCCTGCTCATCACAAGCATGTTTTTGTAGCAATAAAAAAGCCTGTAATTTAATAAGTATACTCTTGAGTGGAACATTACAGGTAAAGCACAAACATGAGCATGTGGTGGACCCTTACCAGAAAATTACACTTTTAATTTTATTGCCCTAAAGAGAAATTTTGCATGTGGTGGTATATCTATAAAAACTTGGATAGATAAAACTCTCTAATCAATCATTTTAAAAGAAAGGGTTATGGTTAGGGTTAGGAAATGTATCTAAACATTCCAACATGAACCACAACCCTTTCTAATTTCAGGCTGCTGATGGAGGACTCTGATGAAGAGGAGGGGGACCTGTGCAGGATCTGTCAGATGGGAGAGGAGTCTGTGTCTAACCCCCTGATCCAGCCCTGTCGCTGCACTGGGAGTCTGCAGTACGTGCACCAGGACTGCATCAAGAGGTGGCTCCGCTCCAAAATCACCTCAGGTACCACCACACTTACCACTGTAAGCCACAGGTGACAACTGTCTGTTATAAGCAACATTTTCAGGACTTTTCACCATTCAAAAGTATATTTTATTTCATTTTAATTGCTAGGACAACTGTGCTCATTTTCAACATTCTGAATTCATGTAATATCCAAAAGGAAAAAAAAAACTTAATCATATCTTTATAGTAGTAGTTGTTTTCATAATATTTCAATAGCACCAAAAATGTCCACCAAAAGTTTCCTGCCCCCACATAGCAAATAAACATGATATTTTTTTTGTTTTGTGATAATGTTATATACTGATATAGGG
>KN492668.1:11292-61791 GCA_000787155.1 Scartelaos histophorus
CTAGTTTTCCCCTTTTTAAGCGCGTGACATCTTTATAAACTAAAGGAAAGGAAATTACACAACTGAATGAACTGGATAATCTACATAGAAGCCCTTGAAATGTCAATAGTCTAACAAATCCTCATTATAACTATAGTAATTTTACCTGCCACCATCTCCATTTAACATTACAAGCCTGTGCAGTGTTGTGAATGTAATTTGAAAACCAGCAATTATGCGTTAACGTGTGTGTATAAATAATTGCGTTAAATGTAATGTGATCTATAGGTACCAACTTGGAGGGCATCACCACATGTGAACTGTGCAAAGACAAGCTGCGTTTGAACCTGGACAACTTTGACATCCAGGAGCTGTACAGATCTCATGTTCAAGTGAGTCGAGGTTTCTTTTTTGGTGGAGGGTCTGCCACCTGCTTGTCTCCATGGAGATGTTATTGCTTTGCCTGAAATGTTCCATGGTATAACTTTAAACATATCCATCTAACATTTATTCATTATGGGTGTTTCTATTGCCCCTATTCACAGACAAAACGACTGTATTTTTGAGCAACTCTCCACAGATCTGAGCTGTAAAGTCGCATTGTGCTATAGCCAGCTTGTCTGCCTTGAGACAGATAGTTTAATCTATACTGTGGAGCATTCTAGACAAACCAATAACATTTCCATAGAGACAAGCAGGTGGCTGACCATGCACTAGAAATTTTATAATATCTACAATTAAAAAAGATGCGCTGTGTGTCCATCTGTTTACTGTTGCATTTCTTAACACAAAATGTTGATGTTGGAAAGGAAGAACCTCATGCAGGACTGAATCTTATCTTTTCTTTAGTGTGGTATTATATATAATTTACAAACATAATGGCAAAAAATTTTACTATTTCAGCCTTCAGTAACTGTATTTTTGTATTTCTCCCCAGTCCGAGTACGATGACTTCATCAGCAGTGGTCTGTACCTCGTTGTGCTGTTGCATTTCTGTGAACAGAGGTTCTCCGATGTCCTGGGAGCTGTAGATGCGGCCGGGGTAAGAAAAACTCCAACAAAATCATGTCAGAGTCAGAGTTAAGGCAATGTAGTTTCACTTAACCTTTTATCAGTATATTTTAGCGTGTAACGTGTATTTCAAGCCCATTGTAATTGTGATAAAATTGTGCAGTATTATGGTATAACTTAATTGTACTTGAATAAATAAAAATGTGAATAAATTGGCAGGCAATGAGATCATTTTTGGAGTGACAAGTAAAATCAAATACATTATCCAGCGCAAAATTGACCGTACTTGTCATGTATTGACATATAAAACTAAAGTCATCTTTTGCATGCCTCTGCTGCAATGTAAAATGTAAAAAATGCCCAGTTAAGGGGTTTACAGTGTGACAAAATTTGCCATTTTGAGAGAAAGCATTGTTTTATTGCTATTAAAATGACATGGCTATAGTCAGTAATGTGCATTGTAGATTTTGAATGGTGAAAGACTCTCCCCTTTCTCACCTAGTTATTCAACCTGGTGAGAATCCTTCACGAACACATGGACAGTCTTGAAAGTATGTCTAACACATCCTGCTTTACTGAATTTCTGCTTTTTGTTATTGCAATAGACAGTACTTGCATTGCGTTGTAAAACTGACCAAATTGAGAAGTGATCATTTGTTTTTCTATTTACAGACAGGGAAGGCGAGAGACGGGATACTCGGCCGTCTATCGAGTTTTCCGACCTGGATGACGATTTGGAGGAATATTAAGAAGGTGAAAACAGGAAGTTGGATACAGAGGGCATATCCCATTTCTCTTTCCTCACTTCTTTCTCAGAGGAATAAAAAATTAAACTATTTGTCTCACTGTGAGGAGCAGCAAAGGATTTTCGACATGTGGCATAACTTTGAATTTGATAATAAACCTAATAAAAAACATGTATCTGAAACTAAAGCTGTTCATCTGACATTGATTTAAAGATGCACTATGTAACTTTTTAATTGGGGGGTCTGTCACCTGCTTATTTCTGCTTGGAATGTTCAGTATGACACTAAATGGCTCTCTACCTTACATGTATTTAATTACAGCTCAAAAACTCCTAGAAAAACAGGCATTCTGACTGTGAGTGGATTTGCCTCTCCACAGAACTGACCTGTAACTTGCTCCGTTGTTGGTTTAGTTTTCATGAAGATGGAAAGATTTAATGCGATACTGTGAAACATTCCAGACAAAGTAATAACATCTCCATGAAGAAAAGTATTTGATGGACTCTCCACCAGAAAAGTTGCACAATACTCCTTTTTAAAAAGTTCTGGATTAGTAATATAAGATAATCCTTAGTATAGTCCTCACTACTGGGTCATTTTAGTCTCCCTCCTCTGCTCCTCTTTTCTTCCTGTGTCTCCTTCTTGATTTCTTTCTTCAATTGTGCAGGAAATGGGTGTTGAAGCGAGGAAAGAGAAATGGGGCGCAGCCAGAGAGTGATACATGCTTTGACCTGACCTGCAGTGGCCGAGGACGACGCTGGGTGCACAGAACATGCCTTCACTGTTGCCGCTGGCTTTTGCTTTATATGCAAACTAAACATGGGTGTTGATTGAAACGGCTGTATTATTTGAGTGCACTTTATTCTGTCATAATTAAGTATAAATGCAAACTTTTAATTGTTAAACCACAAGTGCTTTAAGCTAATAAATTATGTTATGTGACAAACTTTTAATTGGTTCAGAATATTAAACTCTACAATTATGGTTTTCTTGTCTTGTTCTCTCATACATTTACATGAGCAACAACAATCAACACCTCCTTAACTTTCTGTTTCTTTACAACGCTGTATCCTATGTACAAATCTAGTTTCATGCAATATTTTGTGAATAAAGATTTGACAATGACTATGCAAGGCTGTTGTCACTGGCTCCCCCTCATGTATTTAGTGTATTCAAGGGTGAAAATGTTGCTAAATGTTGCTTAAATATAAATAAGTGGGAATTGGTAATAAGTATTTAGTATGAGGTTGACTTCACTAGATGGATAGATGGATTTAAAAAGCCTAATACCGTAGAAGCCTTTAAAAAGAGGTCCATGTATTCAGTTTTGTTTTTGCTATTAAGTCTTTTTGCTTTTCTTAAACTTGTGTCACTGTTTACCAGGGTTTGGCATTATAAGAACTTTTTACATCAGCCTAAACCCTGTTGTTCTTGTCATGATCCAAATTTGGTCAGGGAATTACAGAATTAACTACAAAATAACTACTACGTACATTAGTAATGCTTCCACTGTTGTGAAACAAAAGCAGTTCTGGCTTTTCTACTTTATAATCCCATTTTCGTTTAGACGACGTTTAAGTCTAAGCTTGTAATTGAGGTGCACCATTGATAGTTTAAGTCTGACAAAGTACAGTAAAGTACAATTTCCTCAGCGTTTGTACTCAGATACCTTATGTAACTTATACTACCAGTCAAAACAGCTTTTCAGTGTTTACTTTTTCTACTTTGTACATTTTATATACACACACAAAAGACATCAAATATAAGAAGTAAGATATATGGAATTATGTAGCAAAGAAGAAAAAAGCTACTAAATATTTTTACATTTGACATCTTTTTATTTTATTACCTAATTCTTCCATATACTGTATGTTGCTTCATATATTTGACGTCTTCTGTATATATTTAAAATGTAGAAAGTAGTAAAAAAAAAAAAAAAAACAACAAATAAGAGGGTTTGTCAACTCGCCTGTGGATAAATCAAGCAAAAACACTAACATACAGCAGAAAGAAAGAAAATGACTTTTATTGGAAGTATCTGAGCGGGTGGATAAAGTTGATGATGATATGACCTTGTTAACATGCAGCAAGCAGAATCCTGACAGACATCTTTGGTTTGATCAGTTATAAAACAACTTATATTTACATTTACAAGGCATTTATATAAACTCCATTTACATAAACCCCAGTGCAATTTTTCAACATTTTACAAAATCTCTAAAAAGCTCGTTGTGCTTCAACATGAGAAATCTGCAGCTTAAAGGTGCACTGTGCAACTTTTTTAGTGGAGGGTTCACTACTTGCTCGTCTCCATGGAGATGTTCCTAGAATGTTCCTTGGTATGACATTAAACATACCCATCTAGCATTTATTCATTACATGTGTTTCTATTGCTTAAAAACACAATAATTCCTTCTGTGAATAGGGAGGCCTCTCCACAGATCTGAATTGTAATGTAGCATAGTGCTGTTTCTAGCTTGTCTCCCTTTTGATACGTTAAATCAATACTGTGGAACATTCTAGACAAATCAATAACATTTAGGAGACAATGGAGACGAGCAGGTGGCAGGCCCTAAACTAGAAAAGTTATGCAGTACCTTTAACACAATAAAGTGCTCTCTTTCCCAGTAGTGCATAGCAAATAGGCATATCCGCTGTACATACAATACACAGACTTATTATAACAATCACAATTTTAAGACCGTGTCCCAGTATTGAATTATAGAAACCTTTAAGACTACAAATAGAAAGGCACAATCAGAGGGATTTTTTCATCCATGGCTGTTAATTCAACTAGAAAATCAGATCACGTGTTTGGAGGAGTGCAACTTAAAACAGCATTAGTCAATACAGTGTCAATACAAAGATGATAAAACAGTGTGTGCTTCTTGGCGTATCAGTGAAGAAAACAAGGGGAGTCTCAGTAGTAAGAAGAGAATGTTAAAATAAAATCCCCTTTTAAATACTGTAGCCTTTGCCATTACAATTATTATGGTCAATTATCCCTGATAGTTAGTCACTCTCTTCAGTGCATCAAAAATCCTGGGACATTTAAAGTACACTGTTAAAAGTGCATTATGTCACTTTTCAGGTTTTCACTTGTCTACATGGAGATATTATTGCTTTGCCTGGTATATTTGAGAGTATGGCAAATTTACAGGTCAAACTTGTGGAGCGGCAACCTCGTCCACAGTCAGAATGCCGGTTTTTCTAGGTGTTTTGAAGACATAAAATCATCTGTAATTTAATAAATACAAAGTAAGTCTTTTTAATGCCATACTGTGGAATATTCCAAGCAGAACAATGCCACATGTACAGAAGCAAGAAGGTGACGGACCACCAACCAAAAAGTTACATAGTGCACCTTTAAGAGACCCCTAGATAAAAACTTATTCACAGCTCAATATTTACAGTTATACACACAACTCTTCTTCAGCTGGGTCCAAAATAAATAATTTAAAATCGAAAAGGCATTTGCGATAGTAGCTCTTGTTTTAAGTAAATATTAGTTTGAGGCGTGGTTGCTTCACTCTGGGTCAGTGACGATACTGGTGGAGTCCGTCTGGTCGTAAGTCCGTTTGTAGCGCACAGTGGTGCTAAAATGGTGCCGCTTTTTCTTGTAGATGACAAAACCAGCAGCGAGGAGCAGCAGCACGAGGATGAGGACGAGTAAGACCACGGCCACAGGTGCCCCTTTACCTGAACACAGAAACAGAAGTCAGTGAAAGCCAATGACAGAGTGGAACGTATCAAATGCCTTCTGCAACTATTTTCAAAACAAACAACTGTACTGTGGCATAGGGGAAGGCAGTGTTGGGAAAAAATTATTATTATAATTTAAAAAAAATATCCCAATAACAATATTACTGCAAACTAAGAAGGGGGCATCTCATTGTATGTTTGTATGTTTTTATATTACATGAGTTTGTTTTTGACTCTGAAACATGAGTCTGCAATAAAATATATGTCTATATCATCAGAAATGTACTAAAATGCATTTTAGTACATTAGTTTTGTAAACACAACAATATTAATGCTGCCAATGTGTCTTGCTCAAAGACACAACACTTAGGCCTGTCAAAATAATTATTATATCATTTTATAATTAAATAAATGAAAGGAACAATATATTTTGGGGCTGAATATTTAACGTGTGTCAAATTTCTCGCCAGTTACTCTGTTGCTATTGCTTTTTGCCCGTTTCTTCTTCTCCATTATTATTTTTCCTTGCAAACAATCACAGTTTTGGGGGCCTAAATGTTGACAAAAAGTCCTTAAATGGAGTATTGGATTGATAAAACAGGCATAAAAACGCTTAGAAATGGACCCCTATGGGAGCAAAGACAAGCAAAGTTTGTTGGAGGCAAATGAAATTTGGAACAATAATAGCAAACATTAAGTCATGCCAAAAAGTTGAATTCTTCTTCTCCTTTTTTTTCAGTAGAAAATCAAATTTCTCACCCCTGAAAGGAGGTGACACTATAGCCCCCCTACCATAGATATGAAATGTCAATATTATCGGATTTGTACCAAATTTGGGGAATAAACTCCATGAATTACTACAAGCAAAAAATGTATTGTTGATCAGGGGTGTAAGAATTAAAAAAAAAATTAAAAAGTAGTGGATCTGTGAGCCTGGGCAATGCCAGGCGATCGTGTGAAAGGGGCATGTGCACCAGGGCGAGGGCCAACATTGCCATGGGCGACTTTAATTATTGGTTAATTCTGCTGTTTATTTGTTGCAGCACAGGCCTTTTGATGATACTGTCAATTTAAAAACGGTCTACTAGGATTATCCTGGTTTGCATCAGGAGTTTAAAGTAGTTTTGGTATTATCGTTTGTTATTTTGTATTATTATTAAGTTTTTTTTCTCTGTAGCAATATATCGTGCTTCAAAATTTGTTCTCATGACAGGCCTAGCAACAGTAGCGTTCATTTATCTGAACCTCTTCTACCCCAACACAGCACTGAGCATTCCCAATGGTCTCCCATCCACGTATTAGCTGATCCCACTTCTGCTTAGCTTCAGAGATCAGACAAGATCAGGCACTGTGAAGGTTGTAAGGCTATTTGTGTATCAGACAAAAGGGAAAGGATGGTAAAATAAGCCACAGAAATGCAGAAATATCCCTTTATGCGCTGTTGTTTGAAATATTACAATGCATATTTAACTGGTGGGCAAAGGAGTTATACATGTATTTAAAAGTAGTAATTACACCAAATGTTCATATTATAAATGCCATAAAACATAAAAATAACACTTATTTTTATAAAAGTGTATCACAACAAAACGATTACAGCTAAAATTTGAATCCACAATCAATCACGCGCAAACCCACTCCCTAAGCACACGCGTCAAAGCAGCCGCCTCGAAGAAAAAGTAGGCCATTTCACAGCAGTGCCGCTCTATTCCTCTACAGACCATACATTTAAATCAACATGAAAGTAGTTCAGTGTTTGGATGTGTTTGAAATCACATTTTCACTGGCCCAATTTACAGCAGTACAAGGCTCCTTCTCTGTCAGCAAAGCCCAAAGCTGCCACAAGCAAGAGTGTGCAGAATTATAGGCAATGAAGTACGTCTATAGGGAAGTTTAATAGGTACAGTGGCTTATGTAAATAGCGTATTAGGCCCACAGTAATCACCAAGAATCAGGACAGGAAAGAACAGTAGTCCATCTTCTTTTTGTAGACGAGGTACAAAAAAGCTGCACAATAAATAGAAAGCGTGATCATGTAGCTACCTGGGTGACATTGTTGTAAGATGCATCTATTCAATAACAATGTAGTGTTGGCAGCCAGTATTAGTTTATCACTTCATATTACAGTCTTTTCTCAAAATGTTAACGCTCATGAAGTAATTTATCACTAGTCACCTTGAACAGAATATTACTTTTGTAAACATATATTTATAAATTCGCAATCGCAATTCTTGTCACAAAAGTAAGTTGATTTTTCTCCAATATTTTTCTGGTCTACTACATTTTAATAGTGATGAGGAGGGTAAAATGTCTTGCTCAAGGACATAAAAGTTGCATACACTGGTCAAGTTATATTGGATCATTTTCAGATTAACAGCTACATTTCACCTTTTCAAATGATTCTAGTGAAGGTGAATCAAGTTTAAAAACCTAGTGGAGCACTTCAGGTATTATAACATGACATCACAAGGTGGAAGTGTTTTCTGTTTGAAGAAGAACTAAATATGCTAAACGTGTGTGAATGAAACAAAACACAACTCGGGGTGTGTTTGTGATGAAGAAACAACATCATAACAGATTTAAAGGTCCTATATGATGCAGTTATAAGAGTTCCTTGTGTCCTTGTACTTACTTGCTTTGGTTTGACACACGACTCGACTGCGCATCGTTTCACAGTGGACCAGTTTCCAGGTCCCTTTGTCGGTGGTGTTCAAGACAGCGCACAGGTTTTCTCCCGCTGCTTTGTCCACTGCACCAGTCTGCCAGTTCGAGTACTCCAGAGAAGAGCCATCATGCCAGGATAAAGGTTTACCTAAAACATTTTATCATTTTGTTAGGATCATTGAACTAAATTATTGAGATGCACCGAAATGAAAATGTGTGGCCAAAACAGAAACCGAATAAAAAGTTTTTCACTATTTTTTTTAATATTGCATAAATAGCCCGTTTCTAAAAGAATGTAAATGTTTATTTAATATTCTTTAAACATTCCAGTAGCCTTTCCAGTAAGTATACCAGTAAGTTTTTAAATTCATATTAGGCCAGGCCTTCAAACAAAACAACAATTCCAAAAAACTTATGGGGATTAAAGGATAAACCCACAACTTATTATTAACAGAGTACATGGCTTTAGATCAGTGTTTCCCAAACTTTTTTTCTGGGGACCCATATTTTAAAAGTCACAAACCTTCATGACTCTAGTCAAAGTCAAATTACTTAAAAACCTTGTTAATTCATATATTAAAACAGAGTAGGCAACTATACAATGTTCCGTTATACAGTAATACAGCTGATCCTTCACTTTTGTTTTCTTCGTTTACCCCTCTGTATATTAAAGGCATGTGCTCTTTGTTTTGCTAAATAAATGACCTACGATGAGTAGCAGGATTTGGCTAGGTCTTTACACAGACGCACACGCCACACTGGCTATTACCACACTTATTTAGAAATGACACTTTTACCAGGACCAGGAGTTTGCTTAAAGTTTTCTATTTGGCTTCAATTTTATGTGAACACTACAGACTGAATAAATGTGGATTTATTATTACGTGCTTTGACTTTGAGGCTCTGTAATGGACTGGATGTGTTTTTATTGGATCCAAGTTTCATGCTGGAGCTTTTTCTTAATTTCTTCTGTTTTACCATTAATATGACATGCTGCACTTTGTTTGGACACATGTAGAACTATGTTAAAATGTGAGTGCTGTTTGTGCCTTTGAGTTCGTTTACAGCGCAGCTGTGATGCCTGAGCATTTTTGCTGCTGTGAAATCGCTGTGCTGCACTTATTATACTTATTGGTGCATTGACACTTGCATTTAAAGCCAAGGGACAGAAAATTGGCACAGAAAGAATGTTATTCGGTTGCCGAATATTCGGTGCATCTTTTTTATTTATAGTTAAGAATAGACTACATACCTTCAGTGTCAAGACTGATGCCGAGCCAAGTTCTGCTGGTCACTAGAGGATCGTCAGAAATGTGTTTGGTAACGAAGTCATTCTCCTCTTTGGTCTTTATGGTTAATACTTCAGCATCTGTGGGAGGGATATGGCAATGAGCAATACAATTAAATTAAGATGGATAGAGTGTTATTCACTTTATCAAGTGAAAAAATATTTTTTGTTCATTTCCTAAAATAAGATAAGCTAAGGAAAAATGGCAAGTGTAATAGCTTTTCTGTGATGGAGCATATTGGCTAGAGGACTTGGCCGGTATATCTCTAAAACGGCAGCTGTTGTGGGGTTGTCTGTTTTTGCAATGTTGAACTTAATGTTGATTATTATAGAGACACCTTGAACAAAAAAAGGATTGAAGAACTCTGGAAAATTCAGTGCAGACAGAAAATTCAGACAGATAAAATATAAAATCTAGGGAGCATTCATAGTTGAGATAAGACTGAAATAAATTATGTAAATTAAACAACTGCTGCATTTGTGATATTGTTATTATACAAAAATAAAAGTGCTTCAAACTAAACACTGAGGTCAACTTTGAGAAACACTACTACCAAAATTACTGAAATGACGAGTTTTGCCCAAGAATACAACAGGAGGATGCTCTGTTTCGAACCTGGGATCTAGCAATTTTCTCAATTTTGCATAATATAGGACCTTTAAGCCATGTTATAATGTTGTTACCTCCTCGAAAACTACCTGCTCACTACTACAAAAAGTCCTCAAATAAGCACAATGTGAGTCATGGTCATAATAAACTGATAACACTGATAACAGATATAGCAGAAGGTCATAATGCATTCTCAGATAAAAGCTAAATGAATAGACAAACTGACCCAGACTATTACAGATTCTCTTGGCGTCCTCCATGTTGAACACGCTGTAGTTGTAGAAGCTCATATCAAAGGCATAGCAGTGTGCCTCATGCTGCACCCACAGAGACCCTCCGTCTTTCTGAGGACACCTGTTTGAGGCTGGAGCCGATTGCAACCGGGCTCCTGGTCACACAACAAACAATCAGCAAAGAACACACATTTATAATAACATATTTCTCTTTACTATAACAATTCCAAAATCTAAATTACACATGATTTCATGTGCCATGTTCCTTTAACCTATAACTTATTCATTTGGGACATCTTTTAATGTCTTATAGTTTTGCATGAAATATATTTATTTTGAGTGAACTACCCTTACCAAATATTTAAAAATGGGATTAAAAACTTGTACCGATACTAGTATAGACTTCAGATCAGGATCAGGTATTAATTCACAATATTTTTAAGGTTTTGGTAGGTCAAGACTGTAAAGGTAAAACTAAAAGCTAAAAAATAAATAATTAGCATTAATAGAGTAATGACAGGTGATCAAAACCTTGGTAACCTCAAAGTCTATACTGACCAAATATATTAACCTATATTTAAAACGATAACATGTTATACTGACATATGCTCACTAACCTATATCTGACTTTAAACCAATATTTATTATAATAAACTATAATTGTGGTTTTAATAAATCCTAAACCCCAAAATGCTCTTACTCTGAGAGGCTGTGGTGATGTTGGTAGTGTAACAGATGGCTCCCTCGATCACGGTTTTGCAGCTGCTCTTCACCCATTTTCCATCCGGATTCACATAAACACAGCGTGCCTCTGAACTAGGCGAGCTGGAGGTGGACTGAGGTTCGATGATGGTGGGTTTGTAGTCCAGGGGAGTGCCATCGGACCACTCAAAATCAGATCCACCAGTCTATAACAAAAAATAACAGTTAAACCAGGCAGGTGCAATACAGGTGGTACTACTTAAACAGGCAAAAAAAATGCATAGCACACTCAAATGGCCGACGTCCAAAAGCTTTTTTTATTTCTAAATAATGTTTCAGCAAAAAAGCCTTCGTCAGATCATTTTTCTTGCTTTGGACCACAGTATACAAAATGGTTGCCAGACCAGGTGCTCATATTCTCACCAACAAATGGGATGTCCGTTGAAAAACAATCTATTATCTATATTACATAATGTTTCTGACAAGCGATTGCAATTAGATTTGCAAAATATGTTTAAACAGTAGGATTCTGTTCAGAGTAGACACTGTAAACAACATCAGCATCGAGAGAAGTATGAAATATGATAACTACAAGAATCCCATGCATTTCAGAACATGTTTGCAGAGATCTATCTAAATCACAGGTACAAGAATTGTTGCCTTCACAGTTTCATAATTGTGTCAATTCCAGGTGAGCTTCTGGGGCAGCACCTGGTACGTCAGGTTACCATAGTGTTGAAGTCAGTCACTGATGTGTTGTACTTTTTTCTTTTCATCAAATTCCGATTTGCGAATTGGATTCAATTGAGAGTGTGCAGCCCCACTACTTTATAAAAGAAGAGAATTACTACTTGCTTAATTGGTAGGGATGCAACAATAACCAATGAACCACGATATTGTATCGTCAAAAGTCTCACAATAATATGGAATTAGTTACTTTGCTTAAATGCATTGTTTTATAGTAGCTATAGCTAATAAATATAGGAAACTACATATACCATGATTCATTTTAGTACAGACATGAAGAAACATGTTTTTACTTGAATTCTTGGGATTATGACACTGTACCAAGCTCTTGTCAGGGTCAGCCACTGTGTCTCGCTCTCTTTTTTCCATTTAATATTTATTTTGTACTTTTAGTAACTTGTTTGTGAAATACATTTGTAGTACTCGTGTTGAATATATAAATAAAAGTAGGTTCAAGTAGATAGATCTAGCATACTTAAACATTGTGTATATACTTTTTTATACGTTTTTCTCAGTCCTAAAGGCAGATAACTTCAAACTACAATAATGAAAATAAAAAACCTACTATATAACATTCTAGGCTTTTCTGGTGGAGGGTCCATCAAATGCTTTTCTTCAGGGAGATGTTTCACAGTATGGCATTAAAACTTTCTACCTTGACAGAGACCAAACTAGACCAAGTTACAGGTCAGATCTGTGGAGAGGCAATTGCTCACAATAAGAATTCCTGTTTTTCTAGGTATTTTTGAGCAGTAAAATCACGTGTAGTTGAATAAATAAGGTAAGGTTGATCTGCTTCATGTCGTATTGTAAAACATTCCAGGCAAAGCAATCACATATCCATAGAAAAAAAGAAGGTGACAGGTCCTTAACCAAAAAGTTACACAGTGCACCTTTAAGCTATTGTAAACGTAATACTTTTTCAGTAATTCTTACATCTTGGCTGGACAGTCCGATCCACAGTGGGAAGCCGTCTGTCTTTGCAATGAGGTTGATGTGAGCGTCATGTTGGAGGTCGTGGACACTGGCCAGATGACCCCCGCGCCCCCCACACTCCTGCAACGCCTGGAACCAGGTGAGCTTCTGGGGCAGCACCTGGTATGTCAGGTTACCATAGTGCTGGAAGTCAATCACTGATGTGTTGTACTTTTTCTTTTCATCTGAGAAAATCAACCGTAGAAAAAAATGTTAACATAATATAACATACAAATATACAAATATAATTAAAGTGATGTAAAATTAAAACAATTTGGATTTTAAGAAGTATAATCTTTAGGGAGCTTCAAGGAGCACTATGAAAATTCAGATGCTTTGCTTGGAATGTTCCACAGTATAGCATTAAACTTGTAGATCTTTTTATTTGTATTTAAGTTGCCACTCCACTCCACTTATCTGACCTTTAACTTAATTTATAATATGAATCATATTAAACATAAACCTACTGTACATAAACTAAACCAAAATTAATGCAAATTAAAGCAAATCTAATTAAAGAAATTCTAAACTCAAAAGCTGAAAGAAACTTAAATTAAACTGACAATGTTAGGACCAATTCAGCTGTCTCCAAATTAAATCTAAAGTGAATTGAGAACCACAACTGTGGCCTACGATCAATTTGTCAGACCCTCACCTTTGTCCAGTTTGCAGGCCACAATCATCCTTTGTTTAAAATCCTGGAAGTAATTCTTATTGATAACGAAGAACCAAACCCCGTAAGTGTTGAGTCCCGCTAAGAAAGGCTGGTCAATGTCCGTTCTGCCATATTTCCAGTTATTATATTGAACATTGGTGCCATCAAACCACTTCAACGAGCCATCTGCAGAGAAAAAAGATACATTATGTAAGCTCTGTTATCTAGTGTCAGGCAAAGTTTACCAAAATGCTTAATATTCATTTTATTTTCGTCAGTATTTGTGCTTGTCAATGCAAATAATAAAAAGGCATGTACTGTGTAACATGGACATACCAATAATATTTTTATTATCTTTTTACACAAATAAATTGTTTCATTGACATGCATCCATACACCAACTGGAGCTTGGAAAACAGTTGGGACCTTATTTATGTTATAATGTTGTTTCCTCATCAAAAACATACTGGGGTTGTGTTTTGTGTTTATTCGCACACAAACCCTGCATATTTAGGCTATTAAGTACTTCTCTCAAACAAAAAACACTTTGTTCCACCTTGTGATGCCATGTGGTAATACAAGAAGTGCTCCACTGTGTTTTTTAAATCCATACACCTTCACTAGAAAGGGCAAGTTTTTGATGAGGTAAAAATATTATAACATGGCTTAAACACATAATAGCCAAATTTGCGTAATATAGGACCTTCAACAGAGCTATTTAAGTGACGTTCTACACAATATAATAGATCAGTTTATAATTAATAAAATGTTTCAAGACGAACCATTGTTGTCTTTGAAGATGCCCAGCCAAATGAACTGCACTAGGCTTTTGAAAGGGGCGAGCTGCTGTTTGATAAATTCATTCTCCTCTGCGTCTCTGATGGTCAGGACGGTAGCATCTTCATCTGAAAACACAAAGGACATCTTATCAAAAACATGCCACATACAGTTATAAAAAACACCAAGACTTTAACAGTCACAGTCAAAATATTATAAAATCTGTGGCATCTCTCTGATAAAAAACACACTGTAATTGATGAGCACGAAGGTTGTGTTAAGATACGGCTTGAAGGAATAAAGCTTATATGGTCTTTCATGTTTATATCGTTTTTTTGTTTTTTATTATATAACTACCAATGTTGTTTGTGATGTCAAAATAATATAAATTTCCTAAATGTTACCACAAATTTGAATTATGTCTTGCAAAACTGTTTTATGGTTTGGCTAGCAGAGGATATCATCAAGCTGTAATCTAGTATTGTTTATGTGCCATAAAAAAATAGAAAAAATATCAAAGAAAACCTTCAGTAAATTGGTTTTCTAACAAAATCTTACATTTACAGAGCGCCATAAAACCGAATGGACCCTTTGCTATACAGAGGTGGAAACTTACGCAGGTTTTTGCAGGTCTCTCGGGCCTGTCCTTTGTCAAACTGCTCCCATCTGGAGGGCACCAGCTGCAGCGAGTAACAGTTGTTTTTGAAGGGGATCCAGTTGGCACCATTGATTTTATGAGGACACTTCACTGCAACATCGTCTGGTGTCGAGATGGTGTCTTCTGTAAAATATGAGTATATTAAACTTTTATTTGATTTAATTTAATAAAATAGTATTTATGAAGTATGAAGTTGTAAATCTTGGCATAAAAAACGTTTGTAACTTTCTTTGTATCTTTGTCTTTGTATTGTATAGTTCAAGATCCAAGACAAGTCTAAAAACTGTGCATGTTTGAGCAATCTTTAAACGCTTCTTTACATGATGACATATTGCAGATCAGTCCGAGTCTTCACCGTCACGGCATACACCCCCTGTTTCGAACTTACTTCCTTTGCCAATTTTATTTTCTTAATCTGTGACACGCGTATGATTCAGCAGTGCTTCGTCATCATCAAAAGCTCAATGTGCAGATATTCACTGGTGTCGATAATTTCACCACCCTGTGATGGTGTTTACTGTGACATCAGCTCCCATTTTATTGAAACGCTTTAGATGAATAAAGCGATTTAAAATGTGCAAATTATGACATAATGATCCACGGGTGTCACAGATCATAGCTATATAGCAGACACATCATAGGTCTTCTTTAAGGTAAAAGTATAATTATGCTCTTACCATGTGGCTTGTGGCACACTGCTCCTCCCAGCTCCTCCTCACACTCCATGGTTTTCCATAATCCATCAGTGTCAATGTAAACACAGGAGCCCCCTTTAGCATCAGAGGCCCAGCGGCTGAACACTGTGTGACTGTGGTCTGTCCAGCGGTAGTGGACTCCCTCCTGTGATTAAAATGATACGATACTAATGAATGATCACTCATGTTTATACAGTAATATAAAACATTTATAATATCATATCTATATCTATATCTATATCTCCTTATATAAAATGACTAATAATAGGTTACTCAAACGTGTGAATGAAACAAAACACAATTCCAGGTATAACTGAATAGGGTAAAGATGATGTGGATCTTTGTGGACTTTCCCCAACCTATGTTACATATATGCAAACCCCAAATCAACAATTTAGTGAAATAAAAATATTGACTTGATGTTAGCTTAAACACGTGCTACAGAGATAAAAGAGATTAATACTTTTATAATTAAAAAAACATATAAAGACTTTATTTGGCTTGCACTTACGTCTTCACTGAAGAGGCCAATCCACATGGGTGTACGGGCCCTGTTCACATGCACCACGAGGCTGGACTGAAGGATAGTGTCTGAAATACTCGCCAGCTCCATCTGGTTCTCATTGCACTTTTCCAGAGCTTCAAACCAGGTCAGATTTTGCAGAAGAAGCAAAACTGTGTGGTTCCCAATGTTAAAGGATTTGGATGGGATCTGTGGCTCTTCCATTTTGTCTGTGGAAAATAAAAAAAATTACATTTATTACTTTCAGTGCTTATATTGGTCCATGGATACATTTGAATGTACTTTAAAGGATCCTAAACTATGCAATTTTCTCATCTGTTATAATGTTCTTTCATTCACACATATTTAACACACAAAGTTTTTCTCTCTGCTCCACCTTGTGATGCCATGTGGTAATAAAGGAAGCGCTCCACTGTGTTTTTAAACACCATACACCTTCACTCAAATAATCTGGATCACACATTATTTATGTTGTATCAAGTCTTAAAATATTTAAATCTAAAAACAAACGTTATTATGGGATGAAGGCAGGTTTATTTTCTATTACAGTGAGGGAGTTATTTTCTGTCAATATTGTTATTAGCTTAGTAAAATGACAACGGATGTGAAACAGACGTGGACCAAATGTAATGTAATGTTCTCCTAATCATCTAATTTTCTTATACGGAGTACAGATACGAATACAGATAAGGGAGGAAGCTAGCCCATAATCTAGTAATCTATACATGGTGTGGTAGTGCTGTGTTACCTGCATAGTATTGGCAGTAGGCCAGTGGTTGAGAATCTCCACAGGAAGTGAAGTCCCAGGATCCCATCAGGTCGGAGTGCGGATTATTGTACATAAAGGCACATAGATCCATGCTCTCGGCGTCAAATTGCTACAACAAATTTTCAAATTAGACTTGAGTGTTCTGAGCAGATTCATTCAGGTTTGAAAAAAAGCACTTACATTGATTAATATGGGCTTGACCATGCCGTGAAGCAAAGGGTTAAAGTTGACAAAGGACACCGAAGAGTCATCCACCCATTTCTGATAGTTTGGTCGAAGCTTCAAACCCAGCCATGTGAAGTTCATGTCTGCTCTCGTGGCCAGGATGCTGGTGATGAAGTCTAGAGACAAAAACAAATAATATCAATTGATTTATTTATATTTGTATATATATTTCTATATGTGTGTATGTGTGTGTGTGTGTGTGTGTGTGTGTGTGTATGTAAAACTTTATTAACCATTTTACAGCAACATAATCAAAATAGGTGTTATTAAAAGAGCAAGTTAATATATGACTAATCCATATATCTTATTCACATATTAATTAATGAATAAAACAAATTAAAAGCAAAGAAAAAAACAGTGAATTCTTCCTTCACAGACTGAATACTTGTGAGGCCTTTGTTATCACATTTTAACTGGTATTTTCAGTATTTACCAATTCTGTTATCAAGAAAATGCTCACAAAATCTGCCTCCAAAAGTTACCTTGTTCCACTTGATCTGTTATGGTGAGCATTGTCCCTCTCACAGATTCACACTCTTCAACAGCAACCTTAAAAGCCTTGGGTTTGGGGTCCTTCATCTCTATGTAACACTAAAACAACAAAAATAACATCAAATATTTTTGGTATTTTTACAGATGGGAATTTAGTATCAAAAATGTGTTTTCCAGGTTCCGACCTTATTCCTGAAGGACAGAGACTGTTCACAGGGCAGTCCCGTAGGCTGTGGCCGGTATGGGTTTTTTTCCACTGATGTTATGTTCAATTTCTGACATATGAAAGGCAGCCGTGTTCTGCAGGCCGTGTTGTATTCTGAAAAGATTCAACTGCAATTAGTGGACAACATTTAAAAATCCTATATTAAACAAAACTGAGCCTTGTGAGCTTTAAGCCATATTATAATGCTATTATCCCCTCAAAAACATACCTGGGCTGTTTTGTTTCAATTACACTTGATTGAGTGATCTTTTATTAGTCTGTCAATATCTCCAAAGCTCAAAATGTTTTGTTACACCTTTACACCTGTTATGTCATGTTAACCGGTACCTTTTACCTTTACGTGGGCGGAGATTTACAATTCCAAGGGCTGAAATTAATTCAAATGTTTCTACTGAATGTGTATGGAGTTTAAAACCACAGTGGGGCATTTCCTGTATTACCACATGACATCACAAGGTGGACTGTTTTCCATGTGAGAAAAGAACTCAGTCTAAATATACAGGGTTTGTGTTAAACATAACATTTTAGCTGATAAGTCTAGTAGGTTTAGTGTTTTTTTGCATTACATACCTGGAAATACTTTTTCTCCATTGATAGTTGAACATCTCCCCAGGAAATGAATATTATAGAATAGCCCAGGGTATCTGTAATGTGTACATTACTTTTAGCAGCAATTAAAATATGTAAAAGTATTCAGATTACTAATGCAAATACTTACGTCATAGGGTACATATGATGTGGATCTTGCATGTCAAGCCACCACTTTTGTTGTGTAGTTAGGCCATGTGAATTCTGTGCCAAACATGCAAATCCCAAATATAAAAAAAATATTGGCTTGAACAGTTGCAAAAAATACAGTATCATTGAATAAAAAGAGTTAAAAAAGGTAACTTGTTTTAAAATGGAATTTTTGCCACAGCATTCTACAGATAACACTGAAACTAAAGTTCAAAGAAGAAATTACTAAAATTACTGGATTTTTATTGCAATGAGATTTAGCTGTTGTTCTGTCCTTTTTTACAGCTCATTTATTACATCAAAATAATAAAATATGACTCAAATAGAAGTAAAAAGCAAATGTACAAGAGATTATAATTTGCATTATCACTACAATTTAACAATCCAAAAAACGGACTAATATTTGAGTAGTCAGAGAGATTACTCACATTGTGCAGTTGTTGGTGGATTTGCCGAGCAGCGGTGAAGCTCGAAGGTGAGGCCAGAGTACTGTTTTGCTCTCTACAGTAAAGCTTTGCCTCTTCAAAACTCAAACGAGTCTCTGTCACAAACCAGAACTCATCTTTATCAATGAAGATGGACGACTCATGGTGGCCGCCTACAAATGATAATAATTTCACATGTTAGAAGTTCAAACTTATATCTGTAGTTAAAATAAAAAAAATAAATGACATAATTTGGGATTAGCAAAGTTTAAAGATAAACTATGAAACTTTTTAGGTGGAGGGCCCTGCATGTTCCTTCATATGGCATTTAACTTATCTATCTCTATGCAGATAAGCAAGTTATGCCATCAGGCCAAGTCACAGGTCAGATCTGTGGAAAGGTAAGCCCATTCACTACAAAAATGTGCTTTTTTCAGGGGATTATTTCAGCCATAAAACACAATAATGAATAAATGCAGGAAAGATAAGTTTAATGCCATACTGTAATACATTTCAGGCAAACCTAAAACATCTCCATGGAGACAAGCACTACACCCCATAAGAAAAGGTACACATTGCACCTGTAAAATTATAAACAAAATAATAATATCAATACCTGGATTGTACCACGCTGGTTTCTTTGGCGTCTCTCCTGAAAGAAAAAGTATGATTAAATTAATAAACTGAACAGATGTATATTGCACTATTATCAGCATGTTGTGAGCCATACAATGTGAATCTGCCAGAACCATGCTCGAGTATTTCTCCTCTTACCTCGGGGTATTTGGCAGACCCACTCCAGCTTAGCATCACAGTGAAATGGTGTCACATAGAAAGATACGGGTCTGACGTCATGAAGCAAAAACACAAACAAGTGTTTCAAGTTGCTTTTCATTGTCTAAACAGAAAGAGATCATATTTATTAACGCAAGGAATGTGCACAGTCATTTTGCTGCATTAGTATTTGCCCTACTTGTCATACTTGCCACAATATCCATGTAGATATTAGATACATGGTCAAAATAAGTAAATAAGAAACAGTGAGACTTTGAGTAGATATGGACACCTTTTTATTATTTTAACAAGATTTGACTTGAGTGAAAATGTATGTTTTGTGTGTGTATTTGGGAGAAATTGGGGGAAAAATTTTAAATAAGAAAAATCAAGAATGAGTTTAAATACTATGTCTCATTATTGAGCAAACTATTAGATGTGTTACAGCGCTTTTGTCAAAAATATGAAAGAGACTCACTATCTGGTGATATCACTAACTATGTGGCCATACCGGCCTGGCAAAGCCTGATCTCGTCAGATCTCAGAGGCTAAGCAGGGCCGGGCCTGGTTAGTACTTGGATGGGAGACCACTGGGAATTCCAGGTGCCACAGTGGGGTGCCAGTGGTAAAAACTGTTGTTGTGTCCTTAGGCAAGGCACTTCACCTACATTGCCTAGTATGGAAGTGGTGTGTGCGTGATTGATGGTGATGGTCGGAGGGGCCGATGGCGCAGATTGGCAGCCTCACTTCCGTCAGTCTGCCCCAGGGCAGCTGTGGCTGCAATAGCAGCTTATCACTACTGAGTGTGGAGTGAATGAAGAATTAACTGTAAAAGCGCTTTGGGTGTCTTGAAAAGCGCTATATAAATGCAAGGTATTATTATTATCTCAAATGCTTCAGCTACTTGACTCGTGACTACCACAAACATCTACGCTGCTAGACACAGAGGAGGACACTTTTGGCCCTTCCTCTCCTCAAACCACCTTGACACAGGATCTGCTGAGCTACCTGACCAGTCCTCCTGTTAAACTGCACTGACACCTTTGACTGAGAAAAAGAGGCAACTGAGAAGCGCAGGGTAAACACTGCTGCAGCAGAACGTGAATACTCTGTCCCTCCGTCTGCATCTCTCTCTCTCTCCCACCGCAAAGGCCAAATTCAAACAGCTTGTTCACAACAATCAAAACAAAAGCAAAAACTAAATCTATAATATATCTGACTAAATCTAAATAATTAGAAGAGCAGGATTTTGGACATAGGGCCCCATTTACTATTGAGCCAGAGTGGAGTAGATGTGTGGAGAAACGTTTTAAAATATTCCATCCAGTCCTTGCATTTGCAGAGGTCGCTAGTGCTAGGCTAGTGCTAGGCTAGTGCATGTCAACAGTCATAGTTAGCCTGCCACTAAAAACAGTCTTACCCACTCCACAGTTCTCCCGAGGTCTGTCTATTATTACGCCAGACTATTGATGTGAATGTGTTGATGGAATCATTTTATACCTAAAACCAACCTTGCATTTGAAGAATTTACGTCTGAGCAGCACTTCCTCACCGCTGCTGCTGAGAAAATGGTTCCTCAACATGTGATGATTCATGCAATGCAAGATTAGTTTTATTTCAAACATTCTATCAACACAGACATTCACATCAACAGTCTGGCGTAACAATAGATTTGCTTTGGCAGGCTAACTATGGCCATTGTCATGTGCTAGCCTAGCACCAGCGACCTCTGGAAATACAAGGACTGGATGGAATATTTTAAAAATGTTAAAAACATTATATCCTGAATTATAGCAGAAGTATTCATAAATAATATCTCCAGACATGAAAAACTAAAACAAACAAACATAAAAAATAAGTTCTTATCCGAACCTTAAAGGCAGTGCAGTCGCGACTGTAAGGATCATCTACGTGAAAATCTTGATGTAAAATATCGAGTGACATCTGAAAACAGAAACAATATTTATGCAAACTATCAAGTTTTTTTTAACATATGCATCTGTGTAGCCGCATGGATCACTCACTGGACGACCATTGCTCCACTGCCACGAGCGAGTAGTTGGATTCCTCCTGTTCAGCCCAACCCAGAATAACCGGTTGTCACTGAAATAAAATGCAGTTTAAGATCATGCATTTTTTATCTTAATATCTGTTTCACTCTTTTCTCCTTACAACCTCTTGTATACAGCTGCGAGATACATTTGTATAACTTTATGTCTACCATTTATATTTTTGCTCTTTGTTATTATATTATATTGTGATGTGTGAGCTGCTGTGTCCAAATAATTTCCCTTGTGACAAAAAAATCGTATCATGATTTACACTGAACTCACCTAACAGTCTCTCTCATAATGCTATGCAGGGCTCTCATCTCGGCCAGATGAGCGATGCTGGCCAGGTTTGCCCCCAGAGCCTGACAGAAGTTCTCCGCCTCGGCCCACGAGCGCTTCTGGCTCAGCCTTTCTTCATGAAACACCTGGGAAAAGGAGGATGGGGGATTTTTATTTTACAAATGTCAGATTTAAAGATCTGAACAGTAATTGTAGCCTATTATTTATATTATAGGGTTATATAATTGAATGACTTCTTTATTTATGTAGACGTGAGGCTGTGATCTGATTTTTGTGATGACGTTATTTTGGTGAGTTTATTTATCACTCTCTGTAAAGCTCTGAGTGACTGACGGCTGGAATACAAAGTAAAAATAGTTTTGATATCACATTTTGGCATATATTGATCATCACTAAATAGCAGTAGTAACTGATACTTTGCCACTGATGTCATCAACATTCACTGGGGGTATGATGCTAACTGTAAGCACTGCTCTAACTGAGGCTTGTCAGACTTTAATCTGAGACTTAATCTGTCAAGAAAGAGCTAGTTTAGCTGAAACAACAACAGGTGAGATGATTTGTGCTGTTAAACAAGTCCCTCCCAAATAACATTACAGCATTAGCCCAAAGTTGCGCCTGAAATCTAAACACCTAAACTGGACCATAAATACTCCTGCTGATCACACACCACATCCTGTACATTTTCCTTCTGTTTCAGACAAAGTTTTTAGCAACGTTTTCTAATGTGTGCATTGTATCCCCAACGTGAAGTCACAGCAAAGCAACAATAGTAGATGTAGTAGCAGCTCTAACACACCTTGTAACAGTTTTTGATATTTGGTTTTGACGTCCAGCCGTTGGGACAGGGGGCGTTGAGGTCTGGTTCTGGCTCAGGGACAGGGGCAGAACCCAGGTCTCTTCTACAAATGGTGCCTGCTCTGAAAACATCACAGTTCTTCGTCCTCCAACTGCCCAGTGGTTTACCTGTTGCCATCACCACACAGCCTCCATCTGGAGCTAAGACAATAAAAACAGTTAAAATACCATCCAGACAACCATGCTTGAATCTACAGATGAATAATGATACTTCACAGCTAATGTCATCAAGATTCCCTGGGGGTGTTATGCTTACTCTAGGCTCTGTATTACACCCTAGTTCTTTCTGTTAAAATCAGAGATTGATTTAGCTGGAACTACAACAGGTGAGCTGATTTGTACTGTGAAACAGATCTCTCTCACTCTCAAGTCACTCTCATATGTTTTGTTGAAAATCAAACTCTAAAATCCAATTTGTGTCTTCTCTTGAGTTTTCAAACAATCTTTTTCTTTTTTTTGGGCTGTGTTTGCTAATGCGTGCATTCTGTCACCATGGTAACAGCTAAACATTCCACCATAAGACGCAGGTAGAACACCCCCAGCTTGATGTCAAAGCAAAGTACAGATTTCCATCTGTACCTGGTTGATTTGGTGCCCAGTTGGTGTATGTGACCTCAGGGTTGCCTGGGGTCATCCACTGATACTCCCCACTGTTGTTGACGTCTTTTAGAGCAATCCAGAAAAACTGATTCTTGAAATTAATCTGCTCTGCCAATAGACGGCTGACAAAGTCCTGTTCAAAGCTGAAACAAACAGTCGTTGTGATGTCATATGATAATACAGGAAGTGCTCCAGGTAACTTATTGATGAGGTAACAACGTTATAACATGGCTTAAAGTTCACAAGAGTAAATTTTGTGTAATACAGGACCTTTAATAAATCTATATTATAGTAAAAAGTACTATTCAACTGTAGTGTATATGCAATAAAAACAGTAGGTAAAACTACAACGCTAACATAAACTTATTTTATATGGTAAAATCAAGTCAAATTTAGCGAGTGATTTTCAATTATGGCTCCAATCAAATAGTGTAAGTTGAGTGTAATAATCAACTCATAATGACATGAACACTAAAGTGTAAAATGGGATTTCTTATGCTTTATTCAAGCCAAAGACATTATGTTCACTGGAATAATTGCTCAACATTGCTGAAAAAATAAATCTCAAATTTAAATTCACTCATCGTACCTGTTTCTTATGGTAAAGTTGCAGTGATTTTCAAAAGGTACTGGTTTGGTGTCAAGACGATAACAAGAATTACCATGTCTCCTCCATCCCTGCAATGTTTTGAAAAAATATAAATATTGAATTTCAATAAAACTTTAACATAAAGACAATATTTTGTGTATTTTGTGTGGATTGTGTGGTATTTTGCATTGCACATCCATGTAATCGTATGTTAGCATATGACCTGCACAGCTGATGGCCCAATAAATAAATAAAGCTTAATCAACAAGCTTTTGTCCAGAATTTGGACAGAATTTAATTTCTCCTTTGCTAAAGCTTCGTACGGTAGAAATGAATGCATGTGATATTTATTTAATCATTGACATCATTCCTATAAAACTAAATTATTATTATTATTATTGTAATAAATATTTTTCTCAAGATCAGGTTCATAGTGCAAATGTAGCACACACACACACAAACAAAAACACAAACCTCTTAATATATAATATTTAACATTATTTTCTGATCTATAGTATAATGCCGTTTCCATTTCCACCATTTCTTCTTTCAAATAGAAAACACTTCACCCTGTGATGTCATGTGCTCCATGTGTTTTTACACTCCATACACCATCACTACAATCATATGGATAAATTCAGCCCCGAAACTGCCAATCTCTTCTGAGCTAAAGGTAAAAGGTTGGTATTAACCTGAAAATGACTGTTTCATGACATCACTCAATGGGACAGTAGACAGACTAATAACAAAGAGTTACTCAAACTTGTGTGAATGAAACAAAACCCAACTCCAGATATGTGTTTGAGGAGGTAACAACATTATAACATAGCTAAAAGCTCACAAGAGTCATTTTTTCATAATATGGAACCTTCAAAAAATCTCAGGTTATTTAGGCATTGTAGGGTAATCCCCTAACTTAATACTTACATCTTTGAATGGGCAATCGTCTTGTTCAGCTAAGTCCTTAACCTCTCCTTTCTTCTGACACATAAATTGCAACTTCTCCGTGCAGTTACCAAGCCTCCATTTAAGAGTCTGTGGAAAAGGGGAACAAGTTTGAATTATTGCACCCAATAAAATCTCACATTTACAGGAAATTACTGTGACCTTGATGCCAAATATAGGATCAAACTTATACAGACACGTACTTTTCCAGAATAGTAGACGCAGTTGATCTCCTGAGTGGGCTGGGTGGGCTGGTTTTTGTCCCAATATGTGAAGGTGATTGGGTCCTGGTTCAACCACTTAAAAACAACAGAGTTTGTGCCACTGCTAACAAGGCCGATCCAGACGTTCATTTTTGATTGATCTAATTGAGAAAAAAACAAGACAAGTAGATTAGCAGTTCAATCCCCACTTTTCATCCTCTGTGAGTGTTGTGTTTGAGGGACTGGCTGCAGTTACATGCACGCTCAAAATCTCAAAAAGTTATAAGATTATTTAAATGATCAAATCATTTTTATTTATTTCTTATCATGGTCCCTTTGAGATCAGATTTATATGCCATTTAAGCAATATTAAAGGTCCAGAAATCAGATTATAAACAGGTTTTGGTGTGCATGTGAACAAGGACAGTTATTGGCAGAGGTCAGATACCACTGCTCATATTAACAGCCACTGTCAGTCTGTCCCAGAGCAACTATGGCTCCATATGCAGGTATCTTAGCGCCACAAAGTGTGGAAAATGAATTTTATAATTTATTGCCACTGATGCACTTTAGTTCAAAAGTGCAGTGGAGCACTCCCTGTATTACCACATGAAATCACAAGGTGGAACAGTATGTTAATGATACAAAACACAACTCTAGCTCTAGGTATGTTTGTAATGGGGAAACAACATTATAACATATATCAGAAAATAGTGTAATATGAGCACTTTTACCTATGATTTTCAAATTGTATTATTGTGAGTGTTGGGAGGTAACAAAGCAAATTGAGGAAACTGATGCTGGTGTCATCCAAAGAAGAATGCAATGTATGAAGAGAAAGGAAGCAGAGTTGAAGATACTGAGGCAAGATAGAATTGGGAACACCTCTACAAGGGAGAGACGACAGGAGGTCCAGAGGAAGTCCAAGTTTATGGATTTAGTGAGAAGCAGAAACAAATAAAAGCATAAAAGCATAACCATTACTATGAAAGCTGACGCTAATCATCTCTTTGCTGTCGATGGAGTGGAAAGTGGCCAGAGAAGCGCCTCCCTCTGTGTTGTTACAATGCATCAAGGCGTCAGTGAAGCTCAGAGGAGTGTCGTTCACTAGTTTGTAACACCAGCCGCTCCAGGAAATCCACCCGTCTGGGCACGATGTCTCTTTATAGACCAGGGGCACTGCAAAAAGAGAGGAGATACTTAATGTTATCTTCAAATGGCAACAAAAACTAAAACACTGCAATTAGTTTTGTCAAAACTGAAGTTTCTGAAAAATACAATAGGCTTGTCACAAATAGAAAATTTTGAAGCCTGATTTACTGGTACAGAGATAAATGATAATTCTGAAACTACTTCATCCCTGACTAGGGGATTGAAATATTGATATATCGTATTGTTTAATGTGATGATACATTAATGATATCATATGCTGCTGTCGATACACCAAGAGTTTTTTTTTTTTGGTTGATTTTACTAAATTATCTGGTTACAGCACGGCAATTTTGTTGCTTGTTTAATGGAAGGAAACTCGTTTATGCAACACATTTGATATATTTGCTGTTTTGATGTTTAAAATGGGCGTGTTTCATATTAACTTTGCACAAAAACTGGTTTAACAAAAGACTTATATCATAGTCATGATTTAGTCATCATTTTTTATTGAACCGTGTCAAATCGATTTTAAATATATTGTATCAAAACGAAAGCTTACTGTATCGACATACATATCAAGGCCTATGTATCGTATCAGCAACTTCTTAATGATACCTAGCCCTATTGCTGACACAATAACAAGAATGCAAGATAATCCCATTAAACCATTTATAAACAGGCAGAGGCCTGAGCTGCAACATATAGGTCAATAATTAGGCACTTAGTCACTTATTCAATCTTTTATAGCTCAAACTGAATTGTAGTACAACAAAAATACCCCAAATCTTTCCACACAAGAAAATGTACATACAGTAAGTCAGTAATGGTATTTATCATGATGTGCCTAAATACAATAAACATTTTATTTTTAAAATGTATGTAAATAAATGTGATGGAATTTATTGCATATTGCCACATTGTAAACCTCAACATCCTGAGATAAATCTATTTTTTCTATTATTATATATTATATTATATTAATATATACATTTTGTTACAAGTGGATGGCAGTATGAATGCACATACACTGTGCTGGCTAATTTTCAATTCATGGATTTTTTTGTGAAAACCTGATTATATAACTTATTTGCATATTAGGCTCCACCCTCCATACCACTGAACAAAAACAAAAAAAGCAAACAAACTAACCCTCTGGTGCAGTTTTAGAGGCATTGATGGGCTTCTTGCAGATATAAGGGAGTCTAGCGTCACATGATTCAACTTCGTATCTCTGACGGTTGTTCAGGACCCCACAGTCTGAGTCGAGGATTGTAGAGGCAGGCGGCATCCCTGTCAAAATCACACATGCAAAAACAACAACACAAACATGAATCATCCAGCCATCTGTGAAACACTTCAAGATCCTCTTAGTTCATCAATATGCAAGTTTTCAAAGCTTACTGATGAGACCTGCTTTAAAATATTGATATTCAAGCTGCTAAACCGTTGTCTGTAAAACACAATTTCCACACAAAATACCACAAAATACAAAATGCTGTTAAACCAAACTAAATTCAAACTTCAGTTTCAATAACTCCTGATCATACACGGGTGCAGTAACTTGTATGTTGGTGGAATATTGTCCGGTATGGAATTAAACTGTATAAAACAAGCCACAATGATGTCACCAGGCCAAGTTACAGGCCAGATAAGTGTTATTGTTGCACAAAACTTAAATGCCATCCAGTACATTCAAAGCAAAGAAAAAAAAATCCATAGAGACATATGGCTGACACTCTAGCAAAAAAGTAATACTAATACAACTCAAAATGAAACCTGGTCTCAATCAGGTTCAAACCAGTTCTTTATCAGAAATTAACAAAGACTTGACTCTGGCTGAGTCATTGTTACGATCTGTTACAGTCTAGATCTGATATAGCCTAGCTTACGCTGTAGATATTTTGGATCCATAAAGATTCTCAGCTTGGTAAGTCTGTCAGTGTGGAAACTTATACAGGAGCAAATCCTTCTTTGAAAAACATCCAGAGTGAGCTTTAAAAAGTGTGATTCGTGAGGTGGATATTGGACAGTAAGCCTTGCTTTTAAAAGCAGCTCTGTCCAAAATAGTTTTGTGGTGGTTGTGGTTGTTTCTAGTTCTTACCATATGATCTGGCCATTCAAAGACTACTCAGGAATATTGTCCTATGCATGTTATTGTATAGTGTCGATAAATATCTGGGTACTGATTTTTTACAACTCTAAAAATGGCTAGACAAAAGCTTTCTCAAAATATGTTTTAATAACCATAGTGCTAAACAGTAAACATATGCATTTTGTGACAAAAGCTTCAAATCCATTATTAGATACAAGGATTTATGTCACTTTTCTTTTAGTGATGTTAATACCTTATTTTGAAATGTCAATAAAGCCCCACTATAACAAATGAAAGACACCAGCAGACCACACTGTGGTCTCTGTGTCTGAAACATTTGCAGAACTGATGTCTTCATTTTAGCAGAAGCTGCTGCAGCTGCTGCACCATCACACTGCAAGAGGATGCAGTGTGCAAGTGTTGTCAGAAACGTCTTACTGGTGGAAGTTATAGTTGTGCAAAAGCTCACAACACAAGCCAGTGACAGCCAGGCTTTCTCAAGAATTACCTTTGCACTATAATTCACATGATAAACAGACAAACCACTTTTTATGCCAAGGGTCAAGCTGCTGCTACTACTGCTGCTGCTGGTGTTACTGCTACTACGATACTCAAAACTTTGACTAACTTCAAATAAAATTAACCAATAATGTAAACCGTACTTCAGAACATTCTCCATGGAGACAAAAGAAGGCCCTCCTCAAGGCAAAATAGGGTTCAGGTTTGTGGAAATGATAAAAATGCTTTATAGGCTTTATATGAGCAAACAACTGTTATTTTCATGCATATCTTTTGCTAATAATAATTTTGTGTCTAAATAACATATCAGATAATATATCAGATCAGGCTCACCCGTCTCCCAGTGGACCATGGACAGAGGGGAGCCGTCAGACCACTGCCAGCCCTGAGACGAGTCCAGCTGATGGAGGCCAATCCACATGCGCTCAGGCATCCTGTCAAGGCCACCCAAAACTGCACCAGAACAGAACCATGATCATGGGGTTAAACATGAATTATTTGTATCACAGATATGAAGGCAAAACAAACTGTATGATAATAATAATAATATTATTATATTATGTTAATGTAAGGTACATTGTTCAGGTTATAGATATATTAACACAATATCTTGGACATTGTCTTCCTCAAAATTTAGAAAGATTTCTTAAGAAAAAAAACAGACAATGCCTCCAATGCCAGGCAACCATATTGGCCGATGACTTCACACAGAAATTTCCCTTCGACCTACGCCAGTGGGAAATGAAACTCAAACAAGTTAAGACAAGTTACTTTACCATATTAAAAGATTTAAAATTTTAAAATGGAAAAGGTTCATTTAATTGTACTAATTTAATAACTCATCAGTTTACATTGTATCTATGCTAATCTATTAAAAGTTTTGTAAACAGTTTACATCAAACCAAATTAAGTAATCAGATCACTAAAATACATGATCAGCTGACAACAATACCAAGACCACGGCCCATCAAGACCAAATCAAGACCATTAGTGGAATTTTCTACATTTATTTGTACTTGTATTTTATTTTGGCAATATTTTTAGAAATGTATCTCCATTTGATCGGCTCTGTGCCATAGGGCTGCTCTTTGTGGACACTGTAGCATAAATTTAGACTAGTTTTTGCGCTGCGTTTCTCCTGGCTCTTTTAATCAACGTGCATTGAGGAGGAAGCCCGTGTGCAAGGGAGGAGCGAGAGTGCAAAAAGGCGAGGAGCGGCGTGCTGGCGTGAGGCAGGTTGACAGGTAGGATGGAAGTTAAGTTAAAAAGTTTAACCTGCCCTGTGATACACGCTGGTACACGAGTGAACAGGCTGTTGTGGACAAGTCCCACACAGTGTCCGCTGGTTCCAAATGAGTTCACAGACTGCAGTGAGAAGCCCCGCCCCTCCACACTGGAACAACAGCGGCCATAATGAAATATGATCACACTCGTTAAGTGTCAGACCTCGAGTCCGAGACAAGACTGAGTCCAAATGCACTCGAGCCTGAGACAAGACCAAGACTGTAAAGCAAAAGGTCTTTCCCTCTGCCCGAGTGAGGATGATAGAATCGCGCTGCGCCACAGATTGGTCTATGTAGGGGAAACACTGTCATAAAAGGCACTCACTGGTTTTGGAGTGTAGATCCTCTGGTGTGGTGATGCTGAGCAGGTCTCCTCCTTGACTGCGACACGAGTCCAGAGCTAGTTGCCAGGTCAGTGCGGCGGATGGGACAAACTCATAGCAAGTGCTCTCTTCTGGACCCTCAAACAGTGTCTGGCAGCCCTCCTCTGTGGACCAAAGATTCTATTATTAATTAATGCATTTTCTCCATCTTTTATTTGTGTGATCCTTTTTAGTATATTTTGTAAAAAAAAAAAAATTAATCTTCAAGAAAACAACTAAATAAGTATGTATTAGGAAGGTAACAATAATATCCAAATTTGAAATAAATGTATTGAGGTTTATAGGGAGGGCTTGCTCTGTTGAAGATATTTGCACTTACTAATTTTTAAATGCCCTTAGTGGTATTAATCCAGATAGATAGATACTTCATTGATCCTGATGAAAATTCAAACCTTAACCTTAAGAAAACCCTTAAACTTAAATTCCACTTTAACCTGAACAATAATAGTAATACTTTATTAAATCGCAGTAACAAAATTATGCATTTGAGGTGCAGAACATCAAATTAAACATATTCTAAATGATAACAAACTGTATTATTGTGACTCTTTCCTGTTGTACCTACTAATATGAATTTGACAAATGACAGAAACAATACAATCAAAAACTGCAATAATAGTTTAAATGGAGTACCTGGGATTAGACAGGTCCCAGTCTTCAACTCCTGGTCATAGAGAGGGGATGTGGAGCACCAAAAGGAGCCTTGGTTGGATGTGTCTGGGAGGCACTCATGATACCACTGTTTTTTGTATTTGAAGGGAAACTCGCAGGGAGCTCCAGCTGAGTTTCCATCACTGGTGTAGACAACTAAACAGGGAAAGATTAACAAAAAGTAAAGGACATTCAGTGTACCGAGGCAAGTTAAAATGTTACATATATTATACAGTTAGCTTTTAATATTGCACTGTGTTTTAATTACATTTTGACAACCTCTGTATTTTTGTACCTTCTGACCTGTGCTCGCCTATTAAAATAGTAGGTATGAAAGTAGAGGCTATTGTAAGTAGTTGTTCATTGAAAGCTACTATTTTATCTTTACATCATAAAGTTTTCCATTAAGATCTGTTGTTAGGACATGTTAGAAATCAAACTTAAATTATGATTAAGATGAATACTTATGATAATGACCACATTATCTTGAAAAAAATAAAAATAAAAAATGAGTGAATGGTTGTTATGGATGCAAACATAAATAGAAGTTAAGATGAGTAATCATATTATAAAACATTACCAAAACAAATCCTGTTAGGTTAAGCAAAAGACATACAAGAGTACTATCTGTGTACCTTTAAATATAACTAATATAAAATAGTATAATAACTGCTGCTGTTTGAGGATAACATTAAGAAACCTAGATTCCCCAAGCACTACAGTGTAATAAGCAAATCGTATAAACAACAACTGACGTGAAATGTGAATAAACCTGTTTCGTTTTCTAACTCAGGCAGCTGACAAGGCCATACAAAACCTCACACCCAATCCAGGAAGTCAGTCCAGACCAAAGTGAAAATTCAGTTAGCTCTAGTGGGTAAATGCAATCAAATGAGAGGTACTTTCCATGGCTCTGGATCATGAGTTCACATAAAACAAAAGTAAACTACACTCACTGTGGTACAGCTTCTGGCAGATGTTATCCTGGGACCCTCCTAAAACCCAGCTCTCATTAAACTCCTTTTTGAGAATAACATTCCCATCACTTGTTACTGAAAGGCCCATTTGAAAGCTAGTATACAGCAGGTTCTCTCTGCATTGCCACCACATCATGGGCCCATAATCACACTCAACCAGGGTGAGTTTCTTGGTGGGAAATTGTAAGGCTAAGCACTTGGTTGTGTCCACATGAAAGAGACGCTTCCCTGAACCCCATTTCCACAGCTGGGGCTTGCCATCAGGGCTACAGGGGGCAAGGGTTATCTGTCCTTGGGCATTTGCACTGATGCACTGTGTGGTTCCGGAGAGCTGGATGGTGAAGGCATCATTATCTGTAAAAGACACAGCACAAGATTACATTCTAGTTTTCCTGTTATGCATAACATTGGACTAAAAGATGTCTATAATATATGATTCAGTTTTCCATTACTTGATAGAGAGATCATAGTGGACTCCAAATTTCATAAACTGAGCAAAAAACTACTAAAATAAATTATACTTTATGGTTGCCGTGTAGCACAAACATATAAAAGTAACAATTTTTAATCTGTAATCAGCACTTTTTAGTTTAGTAGCAACAATAAGTGAAATGTTCACACCAAAATATTGTATTAAATAAAATAAAGTATAAACCTGTGGGAAACTGAATATTACTTTTTTAATTAATTTGTGAATTGTGATACCGTTGCAGTAAAGTAAAGCAAAACTTAACAAATATTTTACAAAGCACATTTATTGACTGTATGTGTGACCTTTCAACACTACAAATTTTTAGAGGCTGTGCAAACTTTTTTTTTAGATTAAATTTAGCTTTATCTGTCTATCTAGTTTATGTTCATGAAATTAAGATAAAAAGTCATTTTTGTTTGTCATTTAATAAGAAAAAAGGGACTGAAGATCATGATTGATCAAGACAATGAAAAGAATACTGGTATTAGCCTATATTGAAGATGTAGTTTGTTAAAAAATAATTACAATACTTGTGCAACGACCTTCTGTGTATTCTCTGAAACGGGGGGATGGAGTGAGCGTGTGAATGTTGCTTGTGTATTCTAATACTCCCCCAGTGAATTATAACAACACAAGCAAAACATTGTGACTTTAGACTGGCAGAAGACAAACAAGAGCTTTATCTGTGACATTGCAATTTTTTTTCAGTTTAACAGTTATGCTATATGCCCTATTAAACACATTGGTGGATTAGACAAGGGCTATACAATCGAATTTTAATCAAGATCAGAAATCAGCATTTAGTCACATCAAAGTGTCAATGATTTGTTTGGTTTTTTAATTTATAGGACTACAGCCATTAATTTGTTGTTCAGATGTTGGGGTTATGAAATATTACGTTTTTATTTATTTTTTTAATTATTAAAAGTCTGTCTTGTTCAGGATATGAATAGCCTGTTGAAAGCTATTTTAATTTATTTTATTTATGATGTATTTTATTGTATTATTGCAAAACGGACAAAATTAAATTAAATTGAATATTTAGGAAATGAGGAAATGTATTGTGAAAAATTATATTGTTAGAATGCCCAGATTTGTCAGATAGAACAAGAATATTTTACACATAAATAGGCTTATTAAATGATCCACGAATCACTAATCAATTTCATTACAAGTACGTGAAAAGTAGGTATAAGATTAAACTGTAATTATTAAACAAAAGCAAATAAACAAAAGTGAAACTGAATAGGTTACCAAACCGGGCTTTCCACTGATATACAATCTAGCGTTGCAAGCCTTTTTTGCGCAAATTACAAATTAGAAATTATTTAATCAAGATATTTTGACACATGACAAAGCTACTGTAGACGGGGAAAGATGAGTGTGCATTTTCTGTCGGCTTCTTGTAAATAAGATGATATATTTATATGATATATAAGCTGCTGGGTATGGTAACAATAACGCTAAGAACAAAGTCCACATGTCTAACACTGACTTAAGAATGAGAAGTAGGGCGATAAACCTATTGTCTTTGGAGATTTCGAAAGTACCAATCATCAAAGACTAAAATATGAGCCTAAAAAGTGCTCTTAAAGTGTTAGGATTAAAATATGGCGTATCACAAGAAAAAGAGGAGTTATAAAAAGGAGGATTGCTCACCGAAAGTTGGAAGTGCGTTTGAGCCAAGCCCCCAAAACACTGTTGTCTCCCACACAATCAACAAACAAAGACAAAAGTGTGTGGCTTGGGACATTTTCTACACCGTTAGTCACGACCCCCGTCCCAGCGTTGGATTCATACACACAGTGGTCCGCAGTCTCGGGGCGTGGAGCTTTAAATATAGGTCGATCGATAACTGAACTCCAAAGCGAAAGTGATCAGATAGCAAACCTAAAGCCAACCAGAGCTCCCACAGCTGTCAACCCTCCTCCAGTATGTGCCGTGGGCCGACTCCAACAACATTGTCAAGTTCACATGGCCGAGCGGAAATCACGCTACTTCCGGGTTTTCATTTCAAAATAAGAGTGTTCCTCCAAATCGCGACCCCAAAACAAGAAGATTCCGACTAAACAAACACACCGATAATTGTTTAATTTAAATTTAATAAAAAGTAATATGTTAAGAAGTAAGTTTTGGAAACCTCAAATCTGTTTTTGATTATACCGATGTATTGTTTTGTTTTATTGTGTAGGTTTGTTATCTAACTGATATTTTTGCTTGGTATATTTTTATCAACTTAACTTCAGATAATGTACTACCGCCATAATTTTCACAATTTTAAACATGTGTTCTTAAACATGTTTGCTATGTTAAGTTTATTGAAGTGTTATTATTATTTATTTTTTTATTATTTTGATATTACAAAACAAAATGACAATGAATGATCCCTCCAGTTATGGAAGAAGCTGAATTATTAATGACATCCTTTTCTCCCATTTTACAGCCTTACTCATAGTGCATAGCAAGGAGCAATCATAATTGTGAAATAAGAATGCAAGCTGTAAAATGAAACCCCCAAAAAACTGACATAGGGCATTCATTTTATTTAAAAACAGTTGTGCAAAGAACAACATTGTGTTTGCATGAAAGAAAAACAAACAAAAACGCACCATAAAAAATAATACTGATAAAACATTCACGCTCTTAACTCAACCATTGTGCTTAGATATTCTCATGTTTGTTGTTTTAGCTAAAAATGTTGTTTTATCTCTTATCTCCTTTGAAAAATATTGCATTGACAACTGAGAAAATGTTGCATACCTTATAAATAGTACCTGATGTATAGATTATCTTCTGTCTCTCCCTGGACCCTTCCGAATCCAATTTGATAAGCTTCATTATTTAGAGTAACGAACAACATTACTCAGGCCATTTTATTCACCCCATGAAAAAGCAGAACTGGCCCTAACCACTTTACACAGGAAATACTATTTTAGGACTGTCTACCCGTTTACAGTAGTAGTTTTTTTTTTTTTTTTCTTTCTTTGGATTAGTCATGTTGAAAAGTAATACAGCATATGGTTTAACTCTATTAGACCTGAAATAGCTCTGTTATAGACCTGGTTTAGATCTGGTGAAACTCAAAAGGCCAAATGTGGTACTTGGTGTGAAAAGTTTGAAGTTGGTCTGGTCCAAACTTGGAGATTTTCACTTTTGTGTTTTTGCACTGCCTGGAATTTTCAGTATGCAAGTTATTAAACTACTAGTGTTTTTTATTACCATATATTGTCATTATCATAGATCTGGAATGAAAAGCTAACTCACTGTTAGTTTGCCCCTTCATAAATCTGATTCTGATTCTTAAAGGTGCACAATGTAACTTTTCTTGTGAAAGGTACCTACTTATTTCCATGAAGATGTTGTTGCTATGAAATGTTTCTCAAAGTATGGCATTAAACATAACTATCCCCCTGGAGACAGTTAGATGATGCCAATAGGCCAAGTTACAGGGGTAGAAAATTGACAGCCTCTTACCACTATCCAGAGCGGTTACAGTTTTCAGTGTCTTTTACATTTTACCTGCAGAAGACCTCAAAGTTTGGACACATTTAATACTATTCCCCTGAGCGTGTTTCTAAGTCTGTGATTAAGACGTTTCCATCCGACTGTGAACTTGTTTGTCGATAATAAGCACTTCCAATCCCACGGAAATGTCTTTGGTTCCTCTTGTAAACAAGGTAGAAAGCTCCAGCCAGCAGAGCAAAGACCACTACGGCCACCAGGACTGCAGCAGCTATAACACCGTGATGTAAACCTAAAAGATAAAAATAAGATAAAAATTACATTTGAGAAAATATGCGGTCTCATTTAGCAAATAAGGTATTTTTTATGCATTTGTTAGATACTAAAACCAGTTGTCAGCAAAATATACCTCAACTATAATTTGCAATGTGGAAATCCATAATGCACCAAATACGCTACACATATTTATCTAAAGCATTGCATTGTGGATACTGTTTGTATCATGTTGTGGAGCCAGCAGTGAAAGTCTAGACTCTAAGCAAAGACAGTTAGAGATAAAAATGTTACAATACCATTTATTGGTTCGGCCTCCACTTCAGCATCTTTATCTGCAAAAAAGCCACAAATTATCTCATATATCCGTTTGGAGCTTTTCATCACAAGATTAAATAACATATTTTTAAGAAGTTATCAGGATCTACTGATAGCAGCTAATAATAATTGTAGATGAGATAATATGACAGTAAAAAGTAAAAAATGAAGTCAAGGTCATTCTCTTCATTATTAGTATTAAACATGACAACTCTGCCCATTTACCAACCAACCATTAGCCAACCATTGCTCCATTTACTGCAATGCAAAGTTTGACACACCCTGGAGTTTCCCTTGCACCTAGCATATAATGAAATTAATAATTATGGAAACACTTGTGACCCCTTGTGGCTATAACATTATTCTACACACATTATCATCTTTAACTGATCAGTGGTGGACAAGGCCCTCAAATAACTATGAATGCTATGAATAGTGTACTGATTTTTAAAGAATATCTGACAAATGCTGTGTACTTACATGTGGTAGTTTTACACACAAAGCCATGTTTTTGTTGGCACTGAGTGAGGTACCAGACCCCATCAGCTGCTTTGGTTGAAACACACGTATCTGTGGAGAGTTGACCTCGGTCTGGGGGTTTGCTGGGCCAATTTGTGTAGTCTACTGGAGTACCATCGACCCAGTTCAAACTTTCAGCTGTAAATAATGGCATATTTTTCATTACTAAAGTCTATATACCGGTAAGTATTTGCAAGTGATATGAATGTTTAGTCTTACTGTCGATATTGAAGAACATGCCCAACCACACGGACTGATGAACAAACCCAAGAGACCAGAGCTGCTCCAAGATGAACAGGTTTTCAGTCTCTTTTTCGATGGTAAGCACATCCGAAGAGTTCACTAAATTAAAAAATACATAACATTCTACAGATTGTGCTAGCAGTACCTAGTACCAGCCTGTAGGGGGAGTGTCAACACAGCCTTTTGTTTAGCATAGAAATTAAATCAGAGCAGTAATTCAGCAGGTCTATTCTTATATCAAATTTACAAAAAAATCTCTTTTGGGTCTATACTCTATACTATAATATGTCAAATGCAGAAAGGTATTTGCTGTAAAATCATTTTACTGCATTTTACTACGGAAAAAAGTATGTATTATTTATTTTGTATTTTTGTCATCAATGCATAGTTAACCTACATTTTTGTCTGCAGTGGTTCCGTGCTTCTTCCAGAGGGAGTCGCTGCACCACAGGCTCAAAGTTATAGCAAACACTTCCAAATTTCACCCACGTCGGGGGACACAAAACGTCACTTGTGCTCATAGCCTTAGTTACTGCATAAAAACAAAACAAAAAAATGTATCACCATACCTCATGTAGTAGTTTTAGTGTTCCTTCCATAATAATCCTTCCATAATAATATAAAACACATGAAGAAGCCGTGAAAATGTATACTTATTGTACTTTTAAATTCAGTTACATAACCCGTATATACAAATAAGTTCTGTTTAATAGCATAATGAATAATCCACAGTAACATGGCATTTATTTTATATGTATTTTAATTTGATTTATTTTGTTTGTTTGCTGTTTGAAAACTGCTGCACAAAACATATTATTATTATTATTATTATTTTACTTTTTGGGGTCTTTCCCAAGAACGACTATACGTTAACAAGCACCCCACATATTTTCCTAATGGTAGTAATTCTGAACTGTTTAAGGTCAGACAATATAAAATAAAAAAATAAAAAAAAGCTATATACTATCATTTTGTGTGGCCATTTTATTGTATTTCCTCTCCTACTCTAATATGGTTGGTGTAGCACTCACTTAGCTCTGGGACATGGCACAGGGCTCCAGATAGTGTGGATACACAGTCTGCCCTCCTCCAGCCTCCGTTCACGTCCATATAAACACAGTCTCCAGTCAGAAACTCATCCTCGTCGTCTGTGCTGTCCCAGTGAGTGTAGACCATGTCACTGCCATCAGACCACTGATAGTTGATACCACTCTGAAAAAAAAAAATGCAAGTCATGCTTCAAATGGTGAACGGATTTGGAAAAATATTATATTAACCCAAATCTACATAATACAGTATGGCCTCATATGGTTAAGATAAAAGTGCCTAGTACCCAGTTTAAATATGTTACTTGCATAAAATGGTGACAGGTAGAGCGACGTCTGTCAACATCCTGTTCACTATGTTATATTACATAATTATACCGTGGTCTGTGAGAATTAACTGCACAGGTAGTCTGTCAACCGCTAATCACCGTTATATATCACTACGCTGTGAGCATCACCATAGCAAAGGGTAAACAAACCACTGTTAGGAGGGACTAGTTTCAACAAAAACAGTAATAACTGATGCTTTGAACACACGTTTATGATCGCACAAACTAATAATAATGTTAACGAAAGCACAGAAGTTTATTGTTTATGATCGTACAAAATAAAATAATCCACAATGAGAATGAATAAAGTTGAGGATTTTTTTTTTCTTTTTTGGTTGTACAAACTAAAAATAATGATAAAGAAGGCACAAAATGTAAAGGCATAAAATTCTGTACGAACTGATTTTTATATTGTTTTTTGAAGTGCATCATGTTAGTATATGTTTGGAAATGGTCATCTAAGCTATTCCATAAGTCTGCTGCATGTCTGGTAACACATATGGTTTTGAGAATAGACAGGCAAAAGGTTCAGACTTAAAAGTGAACTACTTTCAGCTGTGGGAACCCACACTTAAATCATCCATACACAGAGTATAAAGAACAGATCAACAATTTTCATATCCTGCTGATTTTAAACTTCAACTAGAGGCTAAAGTATTGAAATAGGATTGTTACGCACATCTCGGCTGTAGAGTCCAATCCAGTGCGGAGCTGCCAGTCTGTTCACCAGCACAGTGAGGAAGGCCTGATGGTACGGGTCTGTGATGCTCACCAGCTCCGAGTGTCTCTCCGAACACAACTGCATTGCCTCGTACCAGCTCATGTTTCCGGACACCACGCGGTAGTTGTGATCACGGTACTCGATCTTCTCATGCGCAGAAGGCGGTCTGTATGAGTGAGTGGGAGGTTTAGAGGTATCTGTGAAAGTGATACAAAAACAAGCATGTTTATAGGGTTAGCGTTTATCTGCAGTAGCTCAGTGGTCCTGTTGTGAGTTGTTTATTGATACTTTGCAGTGACATCTAAAATTTACACCGAAATATCTTATTACCAGGTATAGTTTAGTATAGTATAGAGACCAGGGTTGTAGCAATACAAATGTAAGGTATTATTCTTATGAGACACAATTTCCACAAGATGAGATAAGACACAAGATAGAATCCCCTTCCTTTTGATATTTTTAACATAGAAGCCTAAATAATGATGAAGATGAGAAAAAGTGAGTCTTACCTTGTTGTTTCTGACAAACAAATCCATAGCCTGAGGTGCTGCACTTTTCGTCGTACCATTTTCCTGTCAGGTGGAAGTTGTGATTATTTGACATGACGACGCACAGTGGCTCAAGTTCAGGTTCAAATCCATGATGCCACTCGTACTCCTTTGAAGTAATAAAACACAATATTTGAGGTTTACTTACTCATAATTAAATAACTAACTAGCTAACTCATTCTCAAACTGCCTCAAAGATACAGGACTACAGTTATACAATCCTCCATACAACTGTACAACTACTCACCCTTATGTAACACATAACCTGTCATGTCAATCACTCTTTAATCTTTGTACTGTTTCTACTTACAACCCCTTGTTTGTAGATATATTTATATAATTATGCCTTATTTGACACCATTTGAATTTACTATTAACATTTATATCTTTGCTCTTTATTATTATATTATATGAATTAATGAATATATTAATAAATTACTAATTACTGCTGTACTATTTATTTTTATAAGTTTCATTGTTGCTGCCAAGTATCTATCTATCTATCTATCTATCTATGTAAATTAATGAATATAAATGATTACATTGATAGTGAGATGGCTCTTGGGTTCGACAGGGGACCAGTTTGTGTAGGTGACAGTTTTCCCGCTGGTCCAGCCCGAGGTGTCATCGTTCTGAAGCCCGATCCACACTCCCACAGAGCTGCCCTGCAGGAGCATCGTGATGAAGGCTGCCAACAAGGACAAAAGCACATTACATTCACAATCAGTGTCTGAGCAGAAATTATTCTAGGGCAGGAACTCAAAATGCACATTGTAAATGGCAAATCTATTAGAACTGCAAGAGAAATCACAACCAAAATCTGAATGGTCGCAATTAACTAATCACAAAGACAGCTTTTATTTGTAACCCTATAGTTCAGATCTCAGCTAACATGTTCTGAAATGATTCTGTGGCTTGAAATGATTTGTATTAGTTTATCAGATCTCTTCATTTGCTTCTCCTCTACTGAAACATGTGCAAACTTTATATATTTTTATACATTATAGGGCTATTTTGCCATAAAAGTACACCAGAAGTAAACTATGAAAATAAAAAAGCAATATTTTCAAATTTAAGAGAGTGAAGTGAAAAACCTAGTATAACTCAATAATTCATGGTGAAAAAAATTGGTGCAATATTGTGTTTTGAATGAGAGAGAATTATGTGTGATAAAAATTACATATTTCCATTGACTTCCATTATAAACACATTTTACAATAAGATGAATGTCAGCAGAAATCAGGAAAAAAATGGTCTGGTTGTTTTGATCGTAAGGTAAAGATAATTCAAATTTCAATTTCAATTTCTCTTAAATGTTAAATTTCCTTGATGTCTTTAAAAGGTCAACTTTGAACATAATCCTATATCTTAACATAAAATGCAAATTAAATTGTAATTAACGCTTGTCCAAAAAATTGCAATGAGATATTTTTTTCCAAAATCGTGCAGCCCTAAAACCTTTCCTTGTGAAAATACGGCAACACTTTTTAATGTTTTCTACCTTGTTCAATTTCATTTTCTATCGCCACCAGGTTCCCCCCAAAAGAAGAGCAGATGGACTCGGCATCAGTCCAAGTCTTTCCATCCTCAGGAACCTCCGGAAGGTGAAGAAGGAGGCACTGCAAACACCAAAAATAATATCACTTTGGAAATCTTGACAACGCTGAAGTAATCTGATTATTTATTGGTGTAATTGTTAGAAAACCTTGTGACCAAAATACAGCCATTTCTCTGGACATGCCCCAATATAATGAGGCTCTCGAGGGGTTTCGAGCACCGACACCGTCCTCCTCTTGCACACGTAACCATGGAGATCACTGCACTGACTGACCGACCACTTTCCTACAACAAATGAGCAGCGGTGAGGCAAGCCTGTTTTAGTATCCTATTAAAGGAAACAAACTACGCAAATGAACCTAGTTATAACCGTTGCCCCTTCTCATTTACACACTCATAGTCGTATCTACAGTGATTCCTGCACGTTTGAGTCAACTCTTCTCCTACAATAATACGGTACTGCTTAAAAAATGTGTGGTTAGATTTTTTTTTCCTTAATCTGTGATAAATGTAGGATTCAGCAGCATCACGAAGCCAGTTTGGCACAAATAATCAAATCTGCTGCTGGTACTATTGTGAACTGTAGCTATCCATGTGGTCCAGAACACTTTAATTCAGAGGTTTAGATCAGTAATGCAATTTAAAACATCTTAAATCTAAAATAATGAGTCACGAGTGTCATAGATAACTATATAATATGTCTTCCTTAATCTAAAACAATTAAATAAAGAGCAAATGGAAATGACTTGATACATACCTGTAGACGAGGACATGGTCACACACATCCCATTGATCTTTTTGCCACCATGCAGACCTTCTGACCAGTTCTGAAACTCTAATTCAGTCCCATCAACCCACCTACGATAAAGTAACAAGATGGATACTGTAATTTAAACACAATTTATCTAAATGAATATGTTAAATTTAAAATAATACCTGGCCTCTGTTCCTGGTAGGCCGATGGAAAGACCAATCCACCACTCAGTTGGACCCAGAGAATACTGTGAAGGAAAAACATAATCTTAAAATCAAACAAGTGACCATTATTCTCATGTTTTTACTTATTAAGTGGTGAAATACAATCAGGTTAAAGCTGTACGTTGTAAATTGTGGTACATCCCAGGCAAAGCGATAACATGGAAGTGTTCACATACTTGAGATGAATTTATGCTTTTGTATTTTGTTTCTGGATATCTATTTTCTATGTACTTTCTTTAACTTAATTGTTGAGTTGCATTGTATGTTGAAGATAAATGTTTGAAATAAGCAAACAAACCGTGCAATAACAAGTCCATGGGCACAAGCAACTGGCAGACCCTCCACTAATCAAAAGGTTACAACATTTTGAACAGGCTTTCTAGGTGCTATCATACTGAGATATGTATTTATATTTTACATGCAAGTTTAAACTGCATCCTAAAATAATCCTACAGACCCTTCGCAGGCGTTCTTTGATGAAGTGAAGCTCTTCTCTGGAGTGAATGGACAGCAGGTAGGACCCCATCATCTGACAAGCCAGAGACACAGCGTCCCAACTGAACGGCTGCTTTGCCACAAGATACTCAGCACCGTGGTAAAACACCCAGGGCTCACTTTCTGTAGGAGACGCTTTATTAATCCAAAATATAATCAAACATGTTTTCTCTTTACAGAGCCCATATTACGCAAAACTACTACTACTATTACTACTACTAAACTGAAGGTTTACTCGTGTTATAATGTTGTTACCTCATCAAAAACATACCTGGAATTGTGTTTTGTTTTATTCATATATGTTTGAGTAATCCTGCATTATTATTCCAGAGCTGAAAATACTCTATTGCACTTTCATGAAGCCATAGTTTTCTAGTTAACAGCTCCCGTTTACTTTTTGTTTCGAAAACTATGAAAGTACCAGAACTGAAATTATCCAAATAATTCTAGGGAAGGTGAATGAAGTTTGAAAACCTAGTACAGCATTTTCTGTATATCACAAGGTGGAACAGAGTATTTTCTGCTTGAGAGAAGAACGCAGCCTAAAAGCACAACTCCAGATGTTTTGGACAGTATTATAATATAGATTAGAAACGGTGTGATATTTAATGTTTTACCGAAGGTGGAGAACACATAAGCTTTTCTTCAGTTTATGTAAATTGTGTTGCACTAAATGTATTTGTTGTTGTGTGCCTACTTTCCTATAACAAATGAAAAAAAGGATCATCATGGATCACAGTTGCTTTATAATTAAGGTTAAAGCTGCCATCAAATGTTTGTTTGATTTTCTTTTTTAGCATCTAGTGGTGGTATGTGAAAACACAACAGCAGCACTCAGCCAGTCTAATTACAGATGGTAGATCTGAGGTACACTGTTTTTGTCCAAGTATAAAAAAAAATTGCCCTCTGTATTTGACCCATCTTTCAGTCCAGCTTGGGCAACCTGTCAGGCAGGAGCAGTGTGGACCCATGTCCTTTGGAGGTATGTTCAGGACTATGTACACGTACAGTAGAGGAAATGATCAGTGACTTACGCTCGGTGTACCAATACGGCTTTAGGAGCTGATCACCTGAAAGCAAACCAGTACAAATGTTTATACTGCTTGTTTTTCAACGTCTGTAGCTACAGTTGTTGCTTGTACCTTTGTGCATCTTACAAATCCACTCATATTTTCTGTCACAGGGTTTCGGCGAGAAGCTGTTGGTCACATGACTAAACACAGCACAGTCTCCGATAGATTCACTGTTTTTGTCTTCTATAAACGATGTCACAACCTATCCACAGAAAATGTACCAGTCCTGTGGATATGGAGAAATGGGAAATATGGTGATTATTCTTATACTTACTGGGCTGTCATCAGACCATTGCCATGATGAAGGATTTTCAGGATCTCTTTTGTTCAATCCCATCCAAAACCAGCGACCTTCTGTTCTGAAAAAGAGGAAAAATGTAAAATGTTTTCTTTCATCTGATCTGATTTGTGAATAGGCGAAAAGGCGAGTTCGTTCCCAAAACAATACACTGCATGTATTTCTAAATATTTTTGAGTAAAATTTTTGAATAAAACCACCTGTAATTGAATGAAAGCTAGATATGTTGAATATGCATGAAATAGCAGATATACATTCAACATTTTGAAATACTGTCCCCAGGACCCATATAGACTGAATCAACCAAACTCTTTGCCAGACATAGAAAATAAACCCAAAACCACAAAGGTGAGAGCAAAAGTAATTACACCATTTGCAGTTTACAGAAAGAAAGATGTACCAACTCTTCAAACATGGTGCTGAGGAGGCGCTTAACAAACATCTGCTCCTCGTAGAACTGGAAACTGGCCAGTTTAGCTCCAAGAGCCTGACAGAAGAAATCTGCCTCCATCCAGGAGCGCTTCACCAGGACCTTTTCATCATGGAACACCTGTACAACCAATAAACAACTCTGAGTATTCTGAGTGCACTTTTGTACATGCAGTCTACATGCAAGTCAATAAGCAAACAGAGGGCTAAAATGCAGTCGTGTAATCTGATCAACTATGAGCAATATATGAAATTATTGATCATTCTGTGAATGTTGATGAAGATTATGGTATTTTTTAATACAAGATATATTGTTTTTAATTAAAAAAAACATTTTTTTCCATATTAATGATGACATCAGATATCAGGCTGTTATGTTAGCACTAACTAAAGAATGAGTGACCTCCCAATGTAATATTACCTTAAAACAGTGCAGCATCCCCGACTGTGAGTCCCAGCCGGGGGGGCAGGGGGCATAGGCGGCCTTGTGGTCCTCTGGTAGTGGGGCGTCCTGGTAGTTCTCGATGTTCCGTTTACACACAGACAAAGCCCTGAAGGACTGACAGGGTTTGACCTCCCAGTGCCCCAGAGCAGAACCCCCGGAGATGGCAACACAACCACCAACACTCACTGAAGAGGGACGAGGAAGAGGGCAGTGAACAATTTAAAACAGCAGAGGCTGGTTACTGGTTTTCATGTAACCAAGGGAGCTCATGAAAAAAGGTAAAGTTCATAGAGAGAAAAAAGATGAGTTAAGTGAGTGCCTCTTTTCTTTTTCTCTCACAGCATCTAAGCTTGCTGATAGTTCATAATTTGAGTTCATTTTTATGCAAATGTATTTATATTATTACAAAGTCTGTATCTTGAGTATGCACTTGAAAATTACACTAGCATTGCTACAATACAGAAAGAAGAAGTAGAAGTTGATCAATACTCACATTTCATTTCATTTGTGGCTACTTAATAATAAATATATTGATTACCAGGCTGGTGCTTGTTCCAGTTGGTGAAGGTAAGACGCACTTCTGTGTTATTATGAGTTATCCACCGATAGCCTCTCCGGTCCTCTTGGTCTCTGAGGCCGATCCAGTAAAACAAGCTGCTGTTGGCTCCCTTCTCCCTGAGCAAACTGTTGACAAACGCCTGTTCAAACCTAGAAGAAAGTCAAAGATTATTATTTTTGAATACCAAACAATTAGATATTTTGTGGACAAATTGTAAAAAGAAGTACTTGTTTTCCACAGTGAGGAGCGAGCCCTTGCAGTAATAGTCACTGACAGCATCATCAAACGTGTGTTCATAGCTTGTCACGGTGTAGCAATGGTGACCATGTCTTTTCCAACCCTACAAATCAAAACATATTGAAGTAAAATGTAGAAATACGTTTTTGAGTTAGTTGAGTTGAGTTCTTTTCTCAAACAGGAAACACTTGTGATGTCATGTAGTAATACAGGAAGTGCTTTACTATACTTTTAAAGTCCATAAACCTTCACTAAAATCATTTGGATCATTTCAGCCCTGGAATTACCAGTCTCTATTGAATTAACGGTATAAATAAGCTGTAACTTGAATACTAGCACTTCATGACATCACAAGGTGGATTTCATCTTTGATATTTTTAGTATGATTTAATTGTCACAAGTTACTGAGATGTGCACCACAATGTTTTTCATCTTTTTGGGCCCTGTGTTCCTGGGTAGAAACTGGTCAAATGACTCAGATGGATATTCCTGTAAACAGACTCAGTGAATGCCAACTGATTCGTCATCAGCCTCAATATGTGAATCTGCTCATTGTGCGGCACAGTGATCAACACACTCACAAGTCTGACCTCAAGCTCTGTGCATTCTATTCAGCTTCTCTGTATCTGCAATTAGCCAATAAATATGGAGTAAATCTCTAATACAGACATGTCAAACTCAGGCCCATGGGTCAAATTTGTCCTGCTGTATAGTTTTATTTGGCCCACGAGATCATGTATGTGAAATTTTTCAATAAATATTTAGTTTGACCCGTGACTTAGTCCCAGTTTTTAATTTTGGCCCTCTGTTAATTTGAGTTTGACACCCCTGCACTGATGATAACAGTAAATGCTATGAGTAGTAAATCACAAAAGACTGTCAACTGTTGCTCATCGGAGAGATTTTTGAATAAAGTGAAAGAGAAAATTAAATGAAGTGAGGTGGAGTATGTGTTCTCAAGATACTAAAATATCCAACTTGATTTTCATACCAAAGAAAAGACTTGATATTTAATACAGATTCTGATACCATGATAATAATACAAAACAATATTTTTTTAAGAATGTAATTTAATTTAACCAAGTTTTTTTGTAATTAAACCATGTTTTTTCTTTTATATTATCATGTGTCCTTGTATCTGTGTTAATCCTCAAGTTGTCCCGGTATGTTCTGTAGTGGAATGCTTCAATGAACATCAAAGGCTCAAATGAGTATCTCATTTAACTTTTAAATTATTAGCTTTAGTATCTAATTTTTGACAACCTTAATATGGTTAGAAGGAGGCAGGTGAAAAAACACAAGAAATAGACCAAAAAACACACTGTATACTCTGGTCTCACCTCAGGACAACCTTCGTCCCATGAATCCGAAGAAGAGGCCGGAGTGTGACCTTTTTTGTGACAAACGGCTGGATATTGCAAAGAACAAGATCTCAAAAACCAGTTGCCCCCCTGTAGCGAGAACATTGTTAAATCTGGGCACCTTCAGAATTGAAGCTCATTTTGTACACTTGCCTTCAGACTGGCTGTGCCACAGAAAGCATCTGATGGGGGAATGTGTGGGGGTTGGTTTTGGTGCCATGGGGCCAAAGTCACTGGTGAACCATCGAACCACTCAACAGCTGGAGATGAGGGCTGTTTCCAAAGACCAATCCACACCTCAGTGCTTGAGGTAGCTAGAATCATGAATAGAATGAAATACTTTTTTTCATTCATGCATTTCTTTAGGTTTTCATTGCCCCCCTTATGCCTATAAATAAAATACAATAAAAAATAGACAAAAATAAATAAATAAATGAAAAAGTACAAGTCAATTTAGTGTCCAATATTTGTTTTAGATATATTGTTTGTGAAAAGCAGTCTCAACAGTCTCGCTTTGAAGTCCGCTTGGTTTCCTGAAGTCAAAATTCCATACATTTTCCCATAGACGTTTTCAAAAAATGATTTGTGTGACTTATATTAGCCCCTGTCTTCCATCTGAAATATTATCAATCACTTCTCAAACGTGAATCTTTTGAAACTAAATATTGTAGAAATAGAAATTATACTGTAATAGTTTGTAACAGTTTTGAGAAAAGTGTGTGGTACTGGTAAAATAGAGTTACTGCAGTTAAGAAATAGTAACATCTGACTTACTGTTTTGTAGGACATTGACGAGGAACTCTACTTCTGATAAGGAGTGAATGCTGGTGAGGTTTGCCCCCTGGTCCACGCACGACTGCTTGGACTTTTCCCAGTTTTGTGCTTTCTCCGTCACTCTGTAGCAGTAACCATTATGAGACAACCAACCATCATCACAGCCGGTGGGAATGTACTGCCAGTTCTCTTTTAGACAAACCAGAGGAAAAAACGAGAGAGGTAGAAAAGATTAGAGACACTTCATTCAACGGCATTATGAAATATCTGAGAGTGCAAAGGAAAAGGAGGTCGTGAGGGCAGTTTCCAGGTGCACAACAGCTGTTCAGACCCACGGCTTCTCAGAAAACACAATGAACCTTTGACCTCATTGTTCATTCATGGTTCATTCCACAGACACGTCCAATGGATCTCAAAGGAAAACGGCTTCTACGACAGGTTAAATTACGTATTGGTAACACTTTCGTTTATTGACCACATTTTGATGTCTGACGAATAGTAAATGGCATAATAGGTGCTAAATTATGCATGTTAGACCTGTCGTTATAACAATTTTCTAAGTTTGATATACAGCTACAGAGAAAAATCACACTAAATTACAATACTGAAACTCGTTTATGCCACTTTATATTCTTACTAATTTTATATACAGTATTATTAAAAGGTATTAGCTCTAAAAAATACTGTTAAATAGCTCATTGTATTGTATCAAATTGCAACAAATAAATGATAAATACTGACACATACAAGAATGTATAGTAAATCGTGACAATGCTACTGTTATGACTATCTAAAAAGTGATTATTCATTATTTGGAGTGATAATAAATTGCACAGAAATCTCATAGATCTCAATCTCAAGGGTCTAAAATGATTGGCATACATATAAATTACAGTATATTCTGAACAAAAAAGTGTTGCATATTGGTCTCTCATCACACCTTACCTAACATATGGCTATGAAATTTGGGAAAACACATATAAATCTAGAACTAATGCAGTCATTCTATTGCAAAAAAAAAAGCCATTAGACTGATTAACCACGCACCCTTTGATTCACTGAGTAACTCATTTTTCATCCAATCAAATGTTCTAAAGTTTCATGACTCGGTCAATTTGTACACGGCAAAGTTCATGTACAAAGTCAAACATAATGAAATTCTTCTTTCTTTGCAGGCAATGTTCACTCAAAGAGGAAGTAAATATAATCTGTGGGGTACATTTATGCTTAACAGACCGAATGTAAAAACTCCTCTGAGGGAAAACTGTTTATCAAGTTTCGAGTTAAATCATGGAACAAGTGACTTCTCTTTTTCTATTCACTTTTAAAAGAATAGCAATATTTGAAGGAGTAACAACAGAAAAGAGAATTTTGGTAAATCCGAATAATTGCTGATCTTTTTTATATGTTTTTTCATTTTGATGTAGTAAAATGTTATATTAAAAAACTATAATTATTTTTTTATTTGTTCATCATTATTACTGCAATTCAGACATGTTAATTAATTTCATATATTTTATGACTATACACCAGACTTTGTGATTTACTTGTGTTTACATTTCATTATTCAGAAAGTAATATTCAAGAACCTAATGCCATAAACAGTAAGTACTTTAAACAGACAATAAAACAATATCATGCACATAACTGTATGATGAATGTCTAACAAAACCATTTTTTTCCTTTTTTTAACATGTTTTTAAGAGTATGAAGACAATAAAAAAATAAAATAACTCTCACTCTATAATGTAAGTTAAATATAAGTTGTCTTACCCAGTGGCTCCACAGTCTGGGTGTTATTGGGGCTTTTCTTACAGATGTAGGGCAGAGCAGATGAACAGTCCATGCCCTGCCACTGCTCTGCGTTTCCGGGGTTATACACTCCACACTCACGCATTACTTGCATTGGCTTTGCAGGTAAAGCTTATAAGAAAAAAATAAGTTTAAAAATGACTCAAGGGTTACATAAAATTGACTGTTGTGAGCTTTAAGTTGTGTTATAATGTTGTTACATCATCAAAGACCTACCAGGAGTCGCGCTTTGTTTCATTCACATGTTTGAGTAATCCTTTATTATTAGACTGTTTAAATCACCAAAAAGAAATTACCAAAGAACTACTCTCTCACCACTGTTACAAATTTGAA
>JACN01051566.1:0-20124 GCA_000787155.1 Scartelaos histophorus
TTTCGATATATCGTGCAGCCCTATTTAGAAGGATATGTAAAATGTAGCATCCATCTCAATACCTAAACAAAATACTTACAAACTAAATGGATAAATATGTAACAGCCACAATGTGGGGTGAGTCCTTTCAGATGCTGGGGACACAGTGTTTTTTTTTCTCTTCTGTTGGACTGTAGGTCAAACTTTGATTCACCTAAATGACTCCATGTCCATAACAAAGCAGTATTGAGTATGTGACTGGCGTATTGTTTGGATCTTCACTTTGGTCTAAACCACAGGGTCAAATCAATGGGGTAGGGTTACAGCAACAGCAGTGAAGATGTCCCATCAAACATACACAGAGAGGAGGCCAAGATAAACAGGCCTTCATCAGAATTCACAAGTGATTCTGTGTGAGGGACTCATGTTTTATCGATTGGAAAGTAAATGGATTTATGTCTAACGCAGTAATAACTTCAAAAACATGTGTTTATGTTAAAATACTGCCTTACACTGATATTGTTGGAAACACTTTCTTATAACATTACATGCTGTGTTTATACAGAAAACAGTACTACAAAAATATATAACTAATAGTGATGAATGGTTTAATTAAAACTGAAATGCTGACAGCTCTGTGAAATTCAAGCACTTTGAAACTAGTTCAAAAATAGCAGCTGCAGAGTTGTGCTACGCTGCTTTGTGCGCTTGTGTTATTGTTGTCTCGCTCCATGTTGTGGCCCAACAAAGCCCTAACCCGCTAAAAGCTAAAGGTCAGAGCACCTGAGCACTGCCCACTGAGTAATGGATGTGAGGCTTATCCACGGGTGGTATTTTTATCTAGGTGTCTTTGGAGCACATGTCAAGTGAGAGTTTGAGGTGAGGAAAGTGAAGTCTGCTCTTCACACTTATTTGTATATGTCCATAACAGCTTTGTTCACCGCAGTATGTACAGTTCTTTGGGAGACTGGCATCGCTGCCAACAGTCCTCTTCATCCCTCAGATTCCTCTGTGAAAAATCCACTGCTCAAACACACACAGCGCTGACATTTTTCTGTGTTGTCGCCATGGGCAGGCATATTTAAGTCAACGCCAGCCTATTGTACTGTCACTCACACTGAGATTAATGCCAGCTACATGTTTAAATTGTCCCTGTCAGAGTATTATTGAAAGGTATGTTTTACCTCATATGTAATGATCTCGGTGCTAGAGCCGCTGGGGATGGACTCCCAGAACACGTCGATCTCTGAGGATGAGACAGACCGAGCCCACACTTTGGAGGGGGCTTCAGACGGCTCTGTGGGACAAACATGAATCATATATTTGTGCTGCTCAGAATGGGCTCTCCTCATTCACCTGTCAGACTCACCTTCCTCTGCAGACAGCACAGTGACGGTGCGGCTGAAAGGCCCCTCCCCTCTGCTGTTGAACACGCCCACTTTCACCTCATACTGTGACAGGGGCAGGACGCTGTCGTTCCTGTACACGTATCTAGATGCATCGGGCGAGGCCATCACGGACTGAACCCACGTGCTACTGTCCACGGGCCGAAAGGCCACGATGTAACCGAAGTCCTCCCCGCTCTGCAGCTCCTCCGGAACAGGCTGAGTTACACACAAAACAAGTGAGAAAACCAAACTGCTGTGCGCTCAAATGTAATTACAAAAGTCTACAAAGTCGAGCAGCGACTGTGTTTTATGTTTTAGCTCCTCCTGAGAACAGAACAGAACAGCTAGTACTGAATCACATCCAAAACGCATCAAACTGTCACCTAATGGTAGATTTACAGCTGTGAAATTTACAGTGGTGGAGGAGTCAGCAGGCAGCAAATCACAAACACTCCAATTAAAAGCACTACACAGAGACAAGGAATGCTCTGAGCCACTTCAACAAACTTTGGAACATCTGTCACATTGATAACTAAAGACGTTTAATATTTATAGACTGAAAAACACATGTTCACCATTACTGACAATTTTTCAGCTATTAGCCTTTTGACACAGGTTATTGTAATACTAACCATTAATTAACAGAAAAGAATTACAATGGAATCAGTTTCTCACCTTAACATTTGAATATGGAGATGAATTATTACAGGAAATTAGCAGACAGGCAGACAGCTAAAGTGTGTTCTAATTAAGCTCTCACCTCCCACAAAATGACCAGTTCCCCGCGAGCTCCTCCCCCGCCGCTCACGCTCAGGGGCGCCACCTTGGGGACTGCACAGGGACAGACACAGACAGATCATCCAGTGAGCAAGATCCGGAAGGTGCAGATGAAAGCAGGAGGAGAAGATCACAGCTGTCCCCGCCGAGCCTCTCATTTACACAGCGCTGGTTACCTACCCAGCCGGGAATTAGCGCCGTGTTGACAAAGGTATCAGCGCTCATGTCACACGCAGCTTTTCCTGCAGCCGTCAGCCCGCTTGTGTAGCTCTACAGGAGACTTGTTCCAGAGCGATACAACGGCAGAGAATTACAGGGATAACTGTAATTCATAACAACTCTGTGGCAGCCAAATGGTGTGGAGGCTTATGTGAGGATTGTGTATGGTACTTCTAATACAAATACATTCACCTGCATTAAGTACAGAGCATATATTTCCCTACTGTCTCCTGTAACTAGGGAAGCAACAATCCAGGTCAGTTTTAATACCAGCGTCAAGGATATGGCTTTGAGTGTCTGCCAATGTTACGAACTGATACCGGCGTGGAGATTGAAAATGGCATTTTTCTCTCATACGAAATTAACTTTTTGTTTTTTATCCTGCAAGTAACTACTGAACAGCTTTGTATGAATTAAAGTTCAAGCATCACGAGACATCCTGGCCTCCATCAGCCAGAGTCCAACCAGGATATTGACTGAACCAATATCATGGAACCAATACTCGATGTGGCAACTGGTCCTGGATCAGCGTCGATATTTGATGCCACTATTGGTACCAGTGCGTCCCTACCATGTAAATACTGGATACTGAATGCTAAACATGCTCTCGAGTACCTTTGCTGTTTTATAACTTAAAATAATGACCGTGTATTGAACGAGGCATCGTTTCCCTTCCTGGAATTTGGTGTAGGGGCCAATTTATTGGCTGCAGTGGGAATTATCAAGGGGAAAAAATAGTCTTGATGATAATAATGAACACACAAAAACATGTAAGCACACAGTAGTAATGAGCAAAATTTGATGGCAGAAATGTTTGAATGAGCCTGGTGATGATTAATGAACTTAAAGGTGGTATAGAGGATTTTCCAAGGACCGAGGAGCACAGAGACTGTTTGTCCTCTTTCAGATGAACCCAGCCCCCTCCCCGACAGCTCCCGCCTCCTCTTTACGCCAAAAACTGCCGCCGCACTATTGGTTCGGCTGCTACTATTCTCTGTAATGCTATCATTGATAATTTGAAACAAACAAAAGAAAATCCTCCATACGACCTTTAAATAATGCACAGGATTTCTACATGTGACGCAACAATCCTTGGGAAATTCAAACCATGTATTTTCTGATGTTCAGAGGCAAAAGACTTTTTACAGGGAATTACTGAAATCAGCATAAATGAAACTACATACAACTCTCATTTGCACATTGTGCCCTTTAACGACTATTACAGGATTTCATACCTGCAGATTTAGTCCTAATCTGCTTGGAAGGCAAACTGGGCTCACCAACGCCCACACTGTTGATGGCAACCACCCTGAACTCATACTCCACCCAGGGGCTCAGGTCCTTCACTGTCGCCTGTAGAATGTGTCCAGGGACAGGGTCTGGAACTGTAAAAAGAGACGCATATGTGTAGTCTAGTCTGTCTAGTTGCATAAGCTACCTCAGCATACCATTATGTGAAGAAATACCACATCATACTGTCATCTTAAAATAGTTAAATTTATTCAGAAAAAAACAAATACACAAACATCACCAGACAGATAGTGAGTTAATGTGGGAATCTATCCCCATTGCTGAGCACCATTTTCCATCATGGCCTAGTTTCTAAAGCAGGGTTGCCCAAACATATTTCATTGGCAGGGCAAAATTAGAACATGCTAGATAGTCTGGGCCAAAACTAACGCTGTTTTGCATGTAACAAGTTCTTGTGCAAAGAGATTAACGGGTTTTAATTGGGTTTTAAAGACTAGTTTGGAGAAAAATTAACACTCAAACTGAAATCTCACTATCTTGAACAAAGCCTAGACTAGAACAGGACAAAAGCAAGGCTAGATCAGACCCAAAGAAAGGCTACTTGCCACTTCCTTTGCCGTTTTATTCTTACCTGTGTGAACACTTTGCCAGCCAATAGAGAAGGGCGTTCTGGCCTGCACCATGTAACTCGTGACGGGGCTGTGGTTGTCCGGACCACCTCCCCAATGCAGCTGCACGGTTGAGTCTGTGATGTCGCTCACCACCAGGCTCTCTGGAGCTCCTGGAGGTCCTGCATGTACCACAAACAGACACAGGTAAGCAATCTCTGTCCCACCCTACAGCAGATATGGAACAATTCATAACAGTGCTAACAAGCTGCATTCAGAGTGAGCGGAGATGTAAGAGCTTCTATTGGGACAATGCAACAATCCCACTGAGGCAAACAGAGGAACAGAACATCTACTGTCAACAGCTACAAGGCCACTAATTATTAATCAATTTAAAGTTTAATTTCACTTACACTGCTAGGCGACTGGCTACTGCAGCATACAGTATGGAGAACTATAACTAATTAATTCCCAGTTCATTCAAGTAGAGATGATCTTGAGAGTATGCTATTGCGGGACTAGCGCAGGTTATTTTAGGTGATCTTGTCTGGGAAAATAAATATATAAAACTAAAAAGTTCAGTGTTTGCCCTGCTTTATTTCCTCAGAGGGCTTTGCGTCTTCACCACAAAGACAAAAAGGGAAACTAGCATCCAAATCAGAGCAGATGAGTCATTACTTAACAAAAGCATTGGATAACATTAATAAGCTGGGTTTTCAAGAAGGATCTGAATGGAATTAGGTAAAGCAACAACAGAAGATGAAATAAAAAGGCTGCAATGTAAGACTTTTGGCTAAGCAAAACACTAGTGTGATACTCATACAAGGATGAGGACTAGGTACAGGCCTAGAACAATGGGATTTAGATTAGACCACAGCATAAGTAAAAGACTTGTAGTGCTTATGCTGAGGGGAATAAAATAATTGTTTGTTTAATAGTTTAAATAAGTTGTCAGCCTTGTTACTTTCCTATTGTTTTTTATTATTTAAAATAATATGCATATTGTTAGGCACCAGGCACATACGGGCTTTAGGCTTATAGCCTCTGTGCCCCTGCCTCTCCTCTTCAGGTGCCCAGTCTGCTGCTCTGCCTGTTGCTCCGCCTCACCTCACGTGCACGGTTAATGTCAAGGCATGAACAAGCACATGCTCTCTCTCCTCCCGCCATATCTGCCGTGTCTTCTCCTCGCTGCTGCCAGGCTCTCCAGTGTTTGCCCTGCACATTTGACTTTGTCTTTTGTTTCACCCCTACACTCACATCAGTGCACACTGCACTGCACTACTGATACTTGTATACCCACAACCCCAAACATTTGTTTTTGTAATTATTATTTTTGGTTATCTTCCTTTTGTAAATTAAAACTTTATTTTTTAAATCCCTTTTCACCTGAGCCACACATAACAACATTAGATTGTACAAGAAAAAAAGTGTTGCACTTGTTGGCCCACTATCTTGGCTGGCTTATATTAGCAGCAGTATGTATTTTTATTATACAAACAAAAGTACCTGACAAGATCTTAAATGTGGAGAGGAAGTCTTTTACCTATTATATCTTTATTTAGAAATAACATTTTGTAGTGATCATAACATATCATAATTGAAATTGTGTGTAGAAACAAGGAGCTGGAGAACACTGGGAGCTGTAATAGCAACTGTGAGAATCACCAGGATGTAATAAAAGTAAAGTAAAAATGCAACTCAGGAACTGTTAGTGGTGCATAAATAATACAGCCATCCCCTGTATAGTGTGCCTCACCCTTTGCCTCACCCTTTGCCTCACACTTCACACAAAATATTATATTATGCCTCAGCTCTAGGAAAAAAATCAAGTTTTAGATATTCAAAAGGGACCTTTGAATATCTAAAACTTGAACTCTGAACAGTCAGTGAATTTGTTGCAAAATTATTCAGAGACTTATTTTTACATGAAGCAGTCCTGTGATCTTTGGCTTTGCCCTTGAGTGTGAAGAGTTGCCTACCTCAGTATAGTTTAGCTTTTCCCTGTGGCAAAGACCACCGACCCTGTCAAAGACTCTTTCAGAAGCCCATTTCTGTCAAGCTCCAACTTCGTGTTACAACAGCTGTTTTTAAATCCAATGCATTATTATTATTTTTATTACAAAAAAATCTGTACTATTGTAAAATGTATGAAAATTATAGGACATCAAAAGCATGTCAACAGAATCGTGGAGTGGTGCGGTGGACTTACAAAATGCCCTCATGTACGCACACCATAAAATAAATAAATGAAAAGACAGTTTGTTCGCATACCTCTGACAATCAGATCTGCAGCAGCTGAAACCGTGTCCAGCTCTGTATGCACCATGCAGACGTACTTCCCAGAATGCTTCAGCTGAATATTCCTCACCATAAGGTCACCGGCAAATCCCTGAGGACGCAGGAGGAAAAAAATTGTCAAACAATGTACAAAACATTTCTTTTTAGTCACAGAAATAAGTCAGCCAGATATGCCAAAGGCGACCATAGCGACGCAGCAGTTTGGGCAAAACAAAGTAATTCAGGTTTGCATTGTGTGAAACAGAGAAATGAGAGGCTTTGAAACACTATCTATTATCAGTCTTTGTTGTTCACACATTCAGATAAACAGCGTGAGTTGGTGCTTTCCTTTTGCCTCATTCGTGTAGTTACACAAAAGCCAGCATTTGGATGAAAAAATGTGTTTCTTTGTGTGGCGGTGAGTAGCGCGGTGATTACGTTGACGGCGGAAATGTCAGTGTTCTGCTGCAGTTTCACGGGGCAGGCACTCTGGCAGAGAGGCATAAATCTTGTAATGGCTCTGATTTGTTGAGGGAGATATTGATTGATTTGTGTGTACACCGAGTTCACCTCCAGGCCCGAAAATGTCATCGCTGTTTATAGGCTGCTCCAATGACTAGACACAATAACATGCGTTGACATGAGAGGTTTAAAGACTGCACAGGAGATCTGACTTACAAATGTGTGTTATTGGGTGTAAGAGAGAGTGGCTCAGGTGGTACAGCAGCTCCTTTTAACCAAAATATGGCGTGATCCTGCTATAACCTTGGGTAAGAACATAACCTGCATGTAGCTACCCTGGTTTTCTTCACAATTAAAAGGACTTCACGCTCCGTACTGATGATCATGTGTCAATATTTATTTCCTTTCTCCAATAACACCGTGAAAACTAAAACAAAGACAGATAGAAAAATTGCTAAGCTTTACGTACACATTTAAATGAATAAAAGGACAAACAATATTTACCGTGTTCGCCTATACACCACCAGCGGTAGTTAAGTAGCGTTTTCAGTTCATTTTCAAGTGTTTTCTTTACACTTTTACTGTGTTTCTCTCTATCGTCTTTTCCTCTTTTTCGCGGCTACTCCTTACTTAACTCTCAGTACTTCCGGGGCAAAGTAAAGGGTCACATGACTCATAAAGGTAAATAATTTTTACAAATAAAGCATATGAAATTAACAACAGTGGTGCTCTGACATCTAAACACTTAAACAATAGCAACAATTTATGACTCATTACAATGAAAATAATGCACTGACACCATCGTCAGCTACACTGCCTGTGTGAGGGAGTGATTTTGGAGGTTTGAGTCATTCCATGTCTGAGTTCGCGTGAGCACTTACTAAAATTTCCTCCTACTTTTCAATCATTTCTGAATTATTTTTGGGGACATTTTATTACGTCTATTTTTGCCATGTTATGAAGCACTTAGTATCTCAATGAAAGTAAATGTTCATTTATACTGAACTGAATTTTATAAACTCCCTAAAGTTTCCCACTGGGTGAATGTTTGAATACATTTTTCAGTTGAAAAGACCATACACTACCTCTTCTCTACTTTCTAAAACTCTGTAATCAGCCCAAACCTTTAAAATGTTGCAGGTCAAAAATTCAGCAGTGCCTGTGCTGTGCTGCTGCCTCAAATGACTATGTAGCAGTACTCAGGCGCATTACACCTACCCCTCCAATCATCTCAAAGTGCTCCTGCCGGCTGAAATCAATGGGCTTGCCGTTGAAGAACCACTTAAAACTTGGGCTCAGAGACAGGTCGCTGGACACTTCACACGGCAGCACCAGACTCTGTCCCAGTGTGGCATCCAGACTCAATGGAGGGACAATTATCTTTGTTGGCTCTGTAGGAGGAGAGAGAAAATTGGTAATCTTTTGTTCAAGTAGTGCTAAAAAGTCTGCTGGAATAAGCTAAACAAATGAGGTAATAAGGACTAATTTGGCCAAGATAGCAAGTCTATCAGGGTAATTAAGTGAGCTTAAATAACTTCTCTTAGAAGGCCAGTGGAACTCATAAGTCAATCATGAATATTTAAAGAGTGCATTAACAAAGCCAAAAGTGCTCTCCTTCAGTAATCCACATTTAACCAGTCACATCGGGGAAATGCAACAGCAGCTTTTTTATATGAAACAGAAGTGACAGAATATTCTTCAGCTGCAGTTGAGATCCCTGATGCTGCCACAGCAACAATAACTCACAACTGACACAAGCACAGATGACTTATACATCTGTCAAAGCCACGTACAACCACTGTGAATTTCATTATTCATTTCATGCTTGACTTAGTATTTTTCACTTTTAAAGTTTCAATCCAGAGCCATACTATATATCTAACGGCAGTGTGAGCCTGTGCACAAGACCGAATGTCAAAAATGGCAGGGACATATTTTCAGTGCACAATTACGCACTGGCACATTCTGTATGATAAATTAGGCATGTAGTACCAACATGCACAAGGTACAGGTTATATTTTACTCCCTCTTGTACAGTTTTAAGCTATTCCCATAAGAAAAATAAATAAATCAGACCAATATACCTCAAACATATTTTGCATTTCTAACTAATATAATGTCCATTGTCTGTAGCAGCACCTCTTTAACTTAACAGGATACAGGCGTCACCCATACCATAAACTGGATAAAATCTTTAATGACCATAGTACACTTGAGATATCAGCACTTACCCTTGACCACAACTGCCCCCGTGCTGCTGGCTGACCCAAAGTGGTTCCTGGCCACACAGGTGTACCTTCCTGCGTCAGACTGTGTGACGTTAGCGATCCGGAGGGACCCATCCTCCGTGATAGTCTGTCTGAAGAGGGAGACACAGCTGAAACGGCAACTCTCCCTTTAACTCCTCCAATCTTTAGATGTTAATTAGACAATATGTGATAATAAGGAGCAAATTAGGTATGTTTTTCCTCGGAGATGGCAACATTTCAGTAATCATTTGAACTTTTTACCGACCATTCATTGCAATTTCTATAGAGCCTCCAAAATCTATTCTGAAAGACTATTTGCACGCATCAGAAGATAACAATTATCTTAAGCGAAGTGGAACAGATTTGCTGTGGGGTCAGCACAGTATTGACAGCACAATGGCTAAAACACACATATTCATTAAAAACACGAGGCCAGATGGGAGAGAGTGGACAATGATAGTACAGACAGAGGACAGGAGGGGTGCTACTGGGAAAGGTCTTTTACCTGCAGCAGCCTTATCACTCCACAACACACGGCCTTAAGATTATCAGGAAACTATAGGCCTCACAAGAAAGTAATACACTGTAGATCTGCATGCAATGTACTAGTGAACTCAGGGGAATAGGAGCTGTGTGTGAGGGCCAGTGCATAGAAGTCTTGGACACTGGGATTCATTAAATGGGCTTTTATGAATCATTTTGTATTCTTGTACACAGAACTCAGAGGGAAAGCTAACAAAAAAAAAACCTAGTTGCAAGTGTGATTTCAATTTGCAATTTGTTTTAATAGAATTCTGTTCAAAGTTCACACGTTAAATGCTTCCAGATGTATTAGCACAATAAAAAATATGAACTAAACAAACATTTACAAGAATTACATTTCAGAAAATGTTTGTATAGATCTAAAAGACAGAGTTAACAGTTTGGGCCCCATCTTGCCCCGGATCTTAATGCTAACCCAAGGTGTGTGGGGCTCTAAACAAGAGGTGTGAACATCAGGTGGAGTTGTGCAGACTGAAGGTGTGGTGCGGTGCGTTCAGAGAATTGCCACAATTGTAAAAAGAAATGTCAGATTAGTCCACTGAAAAACAAGGTGTAACATTCTCAAGACGTCTTTTATTTGGAAATACATTAGGATGATAAATGCTTAACATTCAGTCACCGCCCCTGGGCATTAATGTGCGCAAACTGGAAAAAAACGAAACATTTATATGACAATAAATATATTCCATAATCCGTGAGACATCCACCTCTGAGGGATCAAATGCAGATGGACACTCATGAGATGAGAATGTGAGTGGTCAACAGTAGCAGAAACTCACAGAACTAACAGAAACTCAGGTGAGAGACACAGTAGTGGAAAGGCTGGAGCGGGTATGTCCAGGGGTAGAGCAGCGGTCAGTGGGTCTGCTGTGGGATGGGGTGTGGATGAGATAGACACTGGTCTGCTGCACAATGGGAGGCAAACAAATGGAGGAATGCAAAAAAAAAAAAGGTTGATGTGTATGCACGTGCACACACTACAATGATGTGCGTGAGAGGGACACACATGCACACGAGTATTCGTAACACACCGTCAGGTCTGTCATGGCCCATCCAAAATTTTATATTCCTGATGCCTCCACTGATGCCTATTTGCATCGTGCGGCCCTGGAGATGTTTTATTGTACCCATATACAAGTTTTCCCCACACCCCTTTTTGCTGCCTTGTAATGAGGCAAACGCTGGCAGTGGTTTTAAATGCTACAGGGTCACAGATTGGTTGAGATGTCATCACCATATATGTACTTGTACTGTCCCACTCCAGCCTTCAGCAGTGAAGTACAGCACGACCTGGACACACTCCCTCGTTAGCGCTAAGATAGGGGACAAGATAGGGCCTTTTATATTTAAAACATTATGCAGAATAAGACAAGATATGTTGTTGCTTGTGGAAGAACTGTATGGTCCATTTAAATTGTTTTTTTGTTTTTTATTTATTGATTTCAATTAATATTAGAAGGTCTCTCAGATCTCACCACTCTTTTGTAACCTTAATATTGTTGCTTTTTTTTTTCATCTAGTCCAATCTGCAGAGCAACTCACCAAACCAAGACTTTTTAATGAAATTACTGCATTGATACAGAGAAGGAGATTGATTCTTTTCCCCACATTTTCACTGTTAGTCACTGTGCATAATATTAAGATCAATACCAGCACATCCATGCTGGTTGTCTTTGTCTCCCCAGACACGCCATCCAAGAGCAGTAAAAAAACATGTCTGCACATATAGTCGTTCTTTGCTTGTCCCTTGCCCTAAACTCTCCTGCCCTTCCCTCAGATAAAACATTCAAAAACATATAACCATGTATATACCAGTCTGATAACGCCCTTATTTGTGACCTTTGGATTTAAATCAAACAGTGTAATGCAGCGAGCAGCCGCCTTGCAAATCAAACAATTTCACATCAGCCCCAGGAATAAATATGCATCCAGCTGAGTCGAGCAGAGACCCAGGGAGCATGTCTGACACATGGTGCTTTGTGCTGATTTATTGACAAAAAAATCAAACAGTGAGTGATGGAGGCGCACTGAGAACATGACCCGAAGGCCAATCAGCTGCACAACGTAAAGAACTATCTGCGTTACACACGGAATTCACACGGCAAATTGCTTTTCTTGTCCAAACACTAAGCCTGGCAAGCGACTGGGTAATTTTTCCAGTTTTCCTTGTGAGCAGCCACAGAGGATATGATAAAGAATCAATGTTTCTGGTCACATGTTGGGGCAGGTTTACTGAGTTGGTAAGTCTATGGAAATGTGGCTGTTTATTGATGTAGAAGATAAGAAAGAGATGCACTGTTTTGTAGCAACCAATGTTGAATTGTATCTAGACATTGTATTGTATCTAGGCCTTCAAAATAAAATTAGCCAATTAACCATAAGCCATAAATTAACCTAAATGGTCTTGTATTGACAGACAACTGCATGAACGAATAATGAATGTAATCTGATTTAAAGCTAGATATTGATGTTTCTTTTCTTGAAAAGGCCTAATTATTTACAGATACATTAAAGGAATGGGTTGAAATTATTTTAAAATTAAAATATTTCACAAACTTGACCTATCTACCTGTCCCAGAATACAAAGAAAACATGTTCAAATCAAGTATAACTTTTACTGATCACAATTCTAATGTTATATTTACTGTGTAAGATTTGTAGCTGGAATTTGGCCTCTTACTAGCCCAGGAAAGCCGTAGCATCTGAGGAGCTCCCAAAAATAAACAAAGAAACTCAAAATTCTTCACCTTTTTCTTTAATAGGTCACATCATTGGCACACTGACAGCATCTCCCCAGGACAGACAACAGGCAACAACAACCCAATGAACCCAAAATCCCCTTATATAACCTGGCCTAAACCATTAAGCTCCACCCAAAAGGTGAAATTACACAGACAAATTGCCACATCCAATATATTGTACTAGTTACAACTATTTGCATGTCTCAGTATGATATTGGACATTGTTATTTTAACAGTAGCAGCTTTTTAAATATCATTTCATAGATGGATAATTAGTTAAAAACATTCTCCCAGTTCAACCTCCCCTCCCTAAACAGCACTTGGCAGAGACCAAATCAGGGCGATGGAATGCACCTGACCTGCACTGATAAGGGACACTAAGCCTGGCAAGCGACTGGGTAATTTTTCCAGTTTTCCTTGTGAGCAGCCACAGAGGATATGATAAAGAATCAATGTTTCTGGTCACATGTTGGGGCAGGTTTACTGAGTTGGTAAGTCTATGGAAATGTGGCTGTTTATTGATGTAGAAGATAAGAAAGAGATGCACTGTTTTGTAGCAACCAATGTTGAATTGTATCTAGACATTGTATTGTATCTAGGCCTTCAAAATAAAATTAGCCAATTAACCATAAGCCATAAATTAACCTAAATGGTCTTGTATTGACAGACAACTGCATGAACGAATAATGAATGTAATCTGATTTAAAGTTAGATATTGATGTTTCTTTTCTTGAAAAGGCCTAATTATTTACAGATACATTAAAGGAATGGGTTGAAATTATTTTAAAATTAAAATATTTCACAAACTTGACCTATCTACCTGTCCCAGAATACAAAGAAAACATGTTCAAATCAAGTATAACTTTTACTGATCACAATTCTAATGTTATATTTAATGGTACTGAGAAAAACGTGTATATATCTTCTATAGGCAGGTTTACATGTAAGGTTCAGTTGGGCAGTATATTTTTAAAAAAAGTAAGAGCACAGGCTACATACATTTCCTTTAAGTGAAATGCAACAAAACATACAAGTGATCTATTGCCTGATTGTCTTGTTATTGTCCTGATTGCCTGACTGTGTTGTTAATTAAAAGCAGTAAAGAGCATTGTAAGCAGCATTTTAATACAAATAGGTTATAACATAGCACATTCTTAACAGATCTATACAAGCTGCCCACAGCAGGCTCACAGCAAGGAAACTGCTTTGTTTGATTCTCAAAGAACTCTACATGTCTATATATGATCACATGGCCTCATAATATCCCAGGCTTCACTGAAAGATTAAACAAAAACATATATTTTCTAATTAACTGTGTGTATAATGTTAGTGATTCCTGCTTTGAATGATATGAATTCCTAATTGGGGTCTAAGGGGGGCAAAATCTTATTGCAATGACATTGTGCTTGTACTTAGCTCTACACTCTGGGGAATCTGCAGAATTGCTTGGAGAATAATACAGTTTTGAGTGTAAAGGCGCTAACCAAACATATTACAAGGAGAGATATGTTTCTGCTCAAGATATAAGGTTTACACTGTATTACTGATAAGAGAGGGGTTGCCACGGTGAAAGATGCAGAGTATAGGAAAGGCAGGAAATGCAAGAACAACTCTTTTTGTTTTACTTGCATACACGATTGAATACACTAACCTTATAGTGTTCACAGTTTGCCAATCTCCTTTTTCCAGAACTGACATGACAAGCAGTTTATGAGAGCTGCTTCCTCGCTGCGCCTGGACTAGGTATTGCTTGTTTAGTTCATTTCTACTGAGGCCAAGGCTTTCGCTGCCTCCGACCTTAAATCATGACCCTGTGCATCCTGTACCAGAGCCAGAGGGGGAGTTTCTTTCTGTTTCCTCTTTGCTTTTTACCCAGTGACCAACACTGCAGGAGCTCTACTTTACTTCCTCCTCTCAGAGCTGTGAAACGACTGCTCATATGCCTCAACCATTTCAAATCTCAAATCTAAAAACAAATAGCATGCTAACACATACTTCCTGGTTATTTAAAATGAAATGCTTTATAATTAGACAGCAGACAGCACGCAGTGGGCATAAATTGACCCCAAAGCAAATCTTGCTCAAATAACGTGGGTAAAATCAGGTACAGGACCGTTATGTATGTCAGGCCAGAGCCTTAGAGCAGAGGACAGAATGAGGACAAGAAAGCATGTTACATTAGGAAATATTACAAAGTTAATGTGGTATTAAATTCTAAGCATGTGTTGCAAGTCTCTGTTTGTAGCTTTAATTTCTCAGCCTCGTTTGTAACTACAGTAATTAGTGCTGGTTTGCTTTCAGGCACTGGTGGATTTTCTAAAAGCTGCTTATGGCACTCTTAATCCCATAATACAACTCAGCACAGAGAAAAACAAAGAAAGTCTATACTATTCTCCTTCGACATATGCCACCTTGTTTAACATTGTCTTTAAAAAAATATACCATTGCTATTCTCTGTTTAACTCACAGATAGGGCCTACTCCTTCTCTACCCAATATAGACCTTATACTTGGATAGTGAATATAGTGAAGCCCACCTCTCTGTGTCCTTAAGCAGCTGGCCCCATCTCCACCAGAAGACCAGAGCCCGGGGGGAGGCAGAGGGCCGGCACTCCAGCAGCAGCTCTCCTCCCTTCTGCACCACCGTGGACTTCCTCACAGGCCGCTGGCTAAAGTCTGGGGGCGAGGCTGAAGCACCAAACAAAGAGAAGAATTCTACATTATGACCGTACCAGCTTGTCAAAGCCTGAACCTGTCAGATCTCAGAAGCTAAACAACACTAGGCCTGGTTAGTACTTGGAGACCGCTGAGACAATCAGGTGCCACAGTGGAGTGTCATTTACAAATCATTGTGTCAAATCTCTTCACCCACATTGCCCAGCATGAGTGGTGGGTGTGTGAGTGATGTGGTGGTCAGAGGACCTATGGCACAGATTGGCAGCCTTGCTCCTGTCAGTCTGCCCCAGGGCAGCAGGGACTACAATAGCAGCTTAACACCAGAGAGTGGAGAGTGCATGAATAATGCTCTGTAAAGCAATATATAAAACCGATCTATTATTATTATTATTATTATTATTACCATTACTACTACTACTACTACTATTACTACTACTACTAATAATAATAATAATAATATTACATGCTGGTTAGGTTTCATAAGGTTTCTTTAATTGCAGGTTATATATTGTAAGCAAAACCATGTTCTTACCAACCACCTTGAGCTCTGCACTGGCGTACACAGCTCCTAAGTCATTCTCTGCTACACACTGGTACATCCCTGCATCAGACAGACTCACTCTAGAGAAAGACAGAGTCCCAGAGTCCACATGGTGCCGACCCTGTAACAAAGCACACTTTAGTGATGCTATATAAGCATTTACAGGTGCAAAGTAACACGTGCGTGTAGTACCTTGTAATTATTAGGAGACAGTCTCTCCCCACACATTCATTATGCTTTACAGGCCTAGGCTTTTACAGAACGTACCTGTGATGTCAGAGGCTGTCCGTTCTTCAGCCACCTGTACGTAGGCCTGGGTTTCCCTAAGGCTTTACATTCCCACTGCAGGTTTGTATCGATGGCCGTCTGTGTGTCTTTTAGAGTGTGGGCCCAGTGCAGATGTTCAACATCTGTTGAAATGAACCATTGTTATAAACTTGTATTAACATAATGTTCTGTATGACATTTGGGTTAAGCTATTCCTCAGTTTTAGTGTTGTTGAAATGTCATGGAGACATTTTAAGATATTTTAAATAAAAAAAGACTGATGATTTACTTAGATCAATAATCAGCAGAAGCCTGTACAAACAGGGCATGTCTTTTACCATAGAATATGAGTTGTCCTCTGGCGGCGTTTCGACCTCTACTGTTCTGGGCGACGCACTCGTACACACCCGCATCCTCAGGGCGAAAGTATGGGATTTCCAGGACCCCGCTGGAGTGGTTGATTTTAATCTTGCCAGGGAGTGGGTTTCCGTCAGCTCTTCTCCATGAGATGGACGGCACTGGGCTGTGGAGGTCACAGCAGAAGGTCAGTGGTACCTCAGGTGAAACAAAAGCTGTCCACACACTTTGTCATCGGAGGGCACTTACTTTCCTAAGGCAAAACACTCCAGCTTCACTGAAGATCCCTTGGAGACATGGAGAGTCTCAGGGAAACGGACCTCGATTTTAGGTTCATATTCACCCATCACAGCTTGAATTAGGAATTAGGAATTAGCAATTAAAAAATTATTTTAATAAGGAAAAAAAAACACTTGCTTAAAAGGTGCTTTACATGATTGTTACTGTCTTAAAAATGTGTAAAACAAAACTAACTAATTTCAAATGGGCTGCAGTGGTCTAGAGATATTCCTGAATTAGTTAGAAGTGCTTTCTACAACTTTCAGAGACCAGAACAGACATTTCCCATCATTGTAATGAGAGCAACAACTAGCATGCTAAGTAAGCACTTCCTGAATCTCAGACAATAAAAGAGTTTATAAATAAATGCAGACACTACACACTGGACTAATTTAAATCTCAAGAGCTGCTTATAAATTACATCTCTACTATACACTTGGTTATAAGCCCTTTAAATAGTTTCTAGATGTTATAGACAGATACATTTACTTTCTGTGTCTACAGCAACTTTAAACCCACATGAAACATACTTTTGTGTTTGGCATTCTGTGAAGGTAAGAATGTGAGTGACTGTCAGGCCCAGTGAACAGTTTTGATGATGTGGTAGAGGACAGCGGATGGATGAGTTTAGATTACTTCTCTGCCTGTGTGTGAAATCTATAGGCATAAACTATTCTGACAGGAAAACCACTCCGCCTCTGCTTATCCAAATGTGTGCTTTGGTGCTTGTAGGTATGCTTTCTTGCATAACTGACTCTTTATATTTCAAATGGGTTTACTGGTCCGACAGACACATGCAGAAGTACAAAGAGTCAGACAGAGATGACAGGTCATTTATCTCGGGTTTTCTCTCTATGTGTTGCTGGAGGCCGTGTTATCTCACCGTCTCTGCGCAGGACCACTGGGGTGGGGGAGCTCAGTACACTGGTATTGGTCATCATATTTCTCACTGCACACGTGTAGTTGCCCTGGTCCGAAAGCTCCACCTTGGCGATGTACAAATTTCCTGTTCGCTGTGAGACGAAACGGCGGGCGTCCTGCTGGAGGAATCCACGCTGACCGTTGAAAACCCAGGAATACTTGATCTCTGTGAGACATAAACATGGCAGAGATGCTCTAAGTGTCTTGTGCCCTCAGCGGGTTTTACATAGAAGAGTATGTTTTTCTCTCAAATGAAAAACTTGTGATATCATGTGGCAATGCAGGAAGAGCTCCACTGTGTTTTTAAACTCCATACACCTTCACTAGAATCATTTAGATAATTTCAGCCCTGGAATTACCCATATCTATTGACCTAAAAGTAGAAAGGTAGAAAACTACTGCTTCATGACATCACAAGGACATTTTAAGGTTTAGAGATGTAGACAGCACGTCAATGCAGGATTATTCAAACATGTGTGAATAAAACAAAACACATCTCCAGGTACTTTCTTGGTAACAGCATTATAACATGGCTTAAGCTTAAAGAGTCAATTTTGCATAATAGATCCTAAAACTAAATATTACCAAGCAGATGTATATAAAAAATCAAAAGCAGGTTACACAAAGAGATATTTGGGGAATTTCATATAACAAACACATGAAATGTTCTAAAGAAGTTAAAACTTTCTTAAGAAACATTTTGGCCATTCATGAAATAAATTCTTAGCAAAGCATTCCAGCACGAGGCCCATAACTTTGTGTGCAGTGTTCAGAATTACTGCTCTTTAATCTACATCAAAGTGTTACACAAAGTAAGATAAGACATACATAAAGCATTTGCTTTTATCCTGACCATTTTTTTTTTAATAAAAAGAAAAAAGGGGAAAAACAAGATGGCTGAAAACATAATGTAATGTTCTACTTGGTTTTCACACATTTGTGAGTCTAACAAGAGTCAGTGTGATTTCTGAAAATTGCCAAGGAACCATTACACAGGTATAAGAAAGAGAGCTAACAAGTCTGCAATAAGTCTTATTTGAAGAAAATACAAAGTTTCTCAATAAAAAGAAGACAAAATGAATTTTCTACAAAAAAGTGCCTAAAAGGAGCAGTGGATGGGCACATCACGGGTGAGGCTGGGAGCAACATGAGTGTAGATTACTATAAAGCAGCATGTGCCTTTTGACTGGCCACACTTGACACTGACCAGCTCATTTCCTGGAGGGAGCTCTGCAAATTAAAATGACTAGAGAGAGAGAGAACACTGCACAAGACTGCACAACTGTCATGATTAGGAACTATCAGACACCTTGGTCTCAGAGCAACAGAGCACAGCAGAAAAAAATCTCTCCTCATCATTGTGCCTACAGACTGCTGCTGCCTATGTGCTAATTCATGCTCAACACATGTGGCTTCCTATAACACATGCATTACTTGGGTTTATTAACAAAGGATCATTATCAGTGTCGTTCAACTAAAAATATGTTGTACAAAGAGCCAAGTTAAATCATGTGTGCATCACGGTACTTTACTGTTAGAGCAGACAGTGTTAGGGGTGGGATTTTTCACACGTAAAGTATAAAAAGACTCAAGAAATTAATGAAAAGAAGCAGGAAGAAGAGTAAACTTATGTTATCTGCCCTCTTTTCCAAACAATACATCGACAATGATCGTTACTTTAAAACATGTTTCCGTTCGTTTATAAAAAAGTTAGAGTGACGGGGCGTGGCTAAACTTCTGACCGGTCATGTAGATTAAATAGAGAAAAAAAACTATGAACGCAGAATACAAAAAACATTTCTACTGTACAATCTCTATGTGAGACTACACTGAACTCAGGAGGAGAAATAAAGCGGATTTAAAAGAGAGAAGGCGGGAAGACCGGAGGGCAAATTGCTAAAGTGCGGAATCCCATGTGTGTGCAGGATTGGGCTCCGAACGAAGGCTGGCGTGAAATTGCGCTGGTGGGCATGGAGCGGCCATGGCAGTCTGGGCCACTTTGAGAGCTCATAATCAGCGGCACACAGACGAGCGCGAGGCCGGCTCACAGCTGTGCCACTGGATAAAGCCTCCCCTCGATCCACCAAAACACTTTATTAGCCACTGATAACCTGCACATACCCAAGGAAGAGGAGAGGAACAACGCGCTGGGACCAGATGGGCGGGGAAAAAAGACTCTATAAGGTTATGAAGTGTGGCTGTGAAACTGGAGAAGGGACAGTCAAGCAAGTTATGGATGAAAGATAAGACCTAAGACTGAAGTTTAGACTCACGGCCAAGTGCTATTGCCGCGATACGAACATTTCAAACTCGATACTAAGGAATAGCTTCGATACTGATTCCGATACCATGATAATTCTTTCATTGGAGAGCAGGCGGAGATTTTCAACATTAAAGTTATATTTAGTTATAAAGATGCAAAAAATCCAAGGCACTCACCAGTTAAAATAAAACGCCTTTATTCATTTACGGCTTGTCAAAATGGACAACTTAAATGTCCCAACGCGTTTATATCCTGGGCTCAATGAAGATTCTCTGTGTTTTTATAACTGTGTTTTTATAACATAGTCTGTTCTTTGCTATTCACATG